>CM077464.1:80104880-80209529 GCA_039654755.1 Calcarius lapponicus | reverse complement strand
AACACGTTTTCTTTCTGCATTAAACTCTTGACATTTATCTTGACTGCAATTTAGTTGACTTTCTGCCTCTCATTTCATTATTTATATATATATTAAATTTTTATCCTGCTCTATATTTAACCTCCCCACCACATTTCATGCAACATGAATGCATATCAGCTGTTAAGTGGTCAGATTTGCAAATCATGGCACTGCAGCTATGAGAAAAACATAGCCAGCAAAAGGAACAGCAATGTACCGGTGGTTTCCTTCACTGCTATGAAAAAGTGTCTTCTCCAGGACTGGCAGAGCTTTGCTTGCTGCATTTATCACGGTGAGGTCAAGATCTGGCTACAGAGTTTGGTAAGCAGAAGGAGTTTTTTTCCTTTTTTGTTGTTGTTTGTTGGCAAAGAGAGGAAAGGAGTGGATGTTTTGAAACATGGCCACAGGAGTTGGGACACAGAACTCATGACACAATCCTTTTGTTTCCTGGAGACAACACTATTGTGTGTTAGCTGGCTACCACAGGGCTACCAAGCCGTTTCAACTTGGCAGGATTCTTGTCTCCCTTTTAGCATATTTGTTCATCTATGTAATAAATATTAATTACAGCTCTTACTCTTATGGCTGTTTAAATGTATTGCCTCTGTCTTTAGCTTGTCTTCCACAATTTAGGTCTGACATCTCTTTGGGTCTCCTATTGCATCAGGAGGCTAACTGAATTTCTTGATGTTTTGGCTTGATCAAGATGATTTTTTTGAGATTGTTCAGTCAGGTGAGATACGGATTTGATGGACTTACAAGTTTGTTTCACCTACTAAGCAAAAATTCAAAGGCTTTATAGGATATTCCTGCTGAGGTTAGAGTGAAATCTTCCTACAAGTCCTATCAGTCTGTTTTTTGTAATGTCATCAGGTTGCTGCAAAATGCATAACTTGCTAAACATCACTGCTGGTTCAGCTGGCCAGTAATTTTAGATCAACGCTTGGTAAAGTTTGACATTCAGTCTCTCTTGAGAATCAAACAAATTGTACTGAGATCAATTCAAGGACAATTCAAGAAAAAGAGCTGTTCACATTAGGACATAAAAAAGTAATAGAAGATTTTTTTTAAAGCTATTTAGTTCCATAATGTTCAGAAACAAAGTCTGCCCCTAGCTCTTTTCACTTTGGGAACAAGGCAAATCTCATAGCAGCAAGACTGTAAGTTTCCTAGCCACAAAATTGTCTCTAAAACTTTACAGTTAGTACTTTAAGTCTTAAACTTGAATAGCAGATGTTTTAATCACAGGCTGTGCACACCACTGAGAAGCAGGGCTACTAGAGGTACCCAGTGTGGCAGGAGGACAGCTGCTGGTCTTTTGTTCTGTCCATTCCAATGGCTCTCATTTAGCACCCATTTTCCCCATTCTTGTTTTATTGGCTTTCTACCAGTGATTGGTTTATTATATCTTAATGAGAACAGTGTGCAGTTATGACAGACCCTATTGATGCTCCACAAATCACATTTTTCTGGATTTGAATTTTTGCATAGGATTCTGGCATTACTTGCAGGATTCCGGACTGAGGTGGCAAAAACTTCTATGTTTGACAAGTAGAATATTAATTGACCTGGTGAAAAGGAGAAGCTGAAAAAATAATTATGTTATTGGAAATTGGTGCATGCCTGAAAGAACAAAGCCTTTATTCTACAACAGTCCAGGATTCTGCAATGGCTCACTGTAAGCTAAAAGACCTATGGAGATTTCAAAAGATATCACATGTCAGTATGCTGAATACATTGTTGGTTTAAGCTCTGCTGCTCTGTCCAATTATCTGAACTTTGTCAGCTGCACTTCATTTTATTTTATTTTTAAATAAGAGACAGCATTCCTAAGCTAGCATTTTTTCAAAAGGCAAACTACAGTATCTCATAATGACTGCATTGCAAAAGAAAATTTCAATCCCATTGAAACTTGAGTAACATTTCCCAGTAAAAGAAGCTCTAAAATGACCTAGAAATATTTTCCACCATTTTATCTAGAATAAATTTTGAATAGTTTTCTGATAGCCAGTTTTTCAAGGACATAGTAATAAAACCATTCTTTTATAATATAAATGATGAACGATGGTAAATGGACAATCTAAAGGTGTCTGGCTACACATTGTCTGAAAGGTGTAAGTTGAACGATGGTAAATGGACAATCTAAAGGTGTCTGGCTACACATTGTCTGAAAGGTGTAAGTATAGAAAACCTGAAACATGGGAGGGCAGATCATCAGCTGACAAAATTAGTGATTTAGGTCCACTGAACTGTATGAAAATAATTTTATTTCAGTTATTCTATGCAGAATAAACAACAAAGCATGAGCAATAGAATGTCACATTATATTATGTAGAACTGAATGGTCAGATATGAATTAATTAAGTTTAACCTTAGTGATAAGCTTTTAACAGACAGATTGGGATTTGAATTGAAGAATTTTATGAATAATAATTAGGAAAATAATACAAATTCTGAAATGACACATTTAAAGGATTTATTTATGACTTTAGGTAGTCAGTTTTTATGAATGATTCAGAGTGTTTCTGGTAGTCTTAGGGGAAAATATAAGGATTAGCATATTTCTGCATATGCGCGTGAAAATTAAATGAAGATAAAAATTATTACTTACAGGGAGAAGAGGTTTTTACTTCCTGGTAAGTGTTACATTTAAACTGGCGCGTCATGCTGCACTTATCTTGGGCCTGAATTTTGCCTTTCACTGTGTCTTGGTGTTCTAGCTTAGCTGTAATCACACACGTTGGACCAGACTTTTCACTGCATGCCACATTTTCTAGCTTTACCTGACCCAATTTTATATCCATTTTTCTTGTTTAATCTGCCAGGACCAAGATGCCTACATTCATGGAGATCTAAACAGGTGATGACCCAAACTATCAGGTGAACTTTTAATGTCCAGACCCCCTCAGTGGGACTGGACTCCATCTGTGCTCGTCACCTCTGGCTTTGATGTGCCCATACCAATGGCAGGCACTGGGGAAAGATTTCAGAGGGTTTTAATGTGTGTTGTTTCCCTCTCTTCCAAGAGCTCCAAAAGTAAAAGTGACTGATATATTCTAGCATGCTGAGCTGAAGGGTGTTTCAGCTGAAAGTTTGAAAACTTGGAAGAAAGCTATTCAGTTCCTTGGTCAAGATGATGATGTAAGGGGCATCTTACATCAAGTAAGATGTCAAGTAATGATGGGAGGGGCATCTAGTTTGGCAGAAAAGCATTTCCACTGTTACAATCATTTTTAGAGAAGAGATCACATTTGAAATGTGTTTAAGGAGATTTTTTGTGTGATGTTTATATTTCTGAATTGATTCCTGAACTGATTTTAGATTGCAAATGCAATAAAATATGTTTTGGTGTTGTCCATAAATTTTTCAGCATCATAAGCAAAACCTTTCTACAGCAGGATATAGGAGTGTAAAAAGAAATGGACTGTGATGTCAGTGAAGTTCAAGTTCATCTCTAGCACCCTGAATATGTGCAGTGTTTCCAGTAAAGATGAGAGGATGGGATGGAAGCTGTGACAACAACTCTACACAGTGACATGAGCCAATATTCAGTGAATTTCCTGTTTTAGTGATGGTGCCATGAGATCTGTCAGATTCAATGGTACTATTAATCAGATCCAATTGCAGTCAATTCTAGTCATAATGCTTCACCATAGATATGGATTTTTGAAGGGAGCAACTTTTATGTGAATGGCTGTTTTCATTGATTTTATACCTTGCTGTCCAGTTTTAAAATCCCAGAATTAGTTTGATGACATTGAAAGTAAGAATCAATCTCTCTGTGGCTAGTCAGTGACAGGGTATGTGTAGCTAGAGAAGCTGACTGAAAAGACATTACAAGGTCAGATAATCATTTGGGAAGGAGTCAGTCACCAGGGGATGTCAGCAGAAGTTTTCAATCCATGTGAAAGGCAAGGATAATGATTTTTCAGATCAACTCTTTTAATGAATGTGGAGGCAATACACGAGCTGGCAGTCTGGGCTAGATAGCATGGGTTGCAGGTTAGCCACACTATGCAAGAAAGCAGAGGGGTTTTCCTGCATGAGAAGGCACAGAGAAAATCACACACTGCTCTTAATTTTCCTTTCACTCCAGTTCTCCCATTGATATTTACTTCCTCTTTCAGGCTAACCTTTCCATCAAGGATCTCTTTCTTTTCCCCAGTACATGCTTTAGTTAATAGGCCAGATTTTCCTAAAATGGCCAAAGCACTCATTTAAAAGGAACATGAGACATATTACACGCCTTCCAGAGAGCTCCTGTGCTTCTGGAAAGGTTTCATGTACAGCCTTGTTTTTTGAACCATGTACAAAACAAAAATGTACCAGCTCACCTGGTACCTGAAACCATCACATGCTTTACCCTGGTACCACACAGATTTTCTCCCCAGTTTCATCACTATGAAGATAGAGGCAGATGTGTAGTGTTTTAGGATTTTTCTTAAAAACAATGGTCCTATTAACCCAGTGAGGCCATTTTATGAGCAGCTTCTCTTGTGTGCTGCCAGGCCTGGACTGACCATGAGGGTAAGAAGAGCTGCCCACCTTTAGCTCACCAGGGCTTCCTGACTGTCTGCCCTCCAGCTGCTCTTCTTTCCTCCTGGGATGTAGCTGCACCAGTCTCCTGCTGAAGAGACTTGGCTTGGAGGACAGTAAATTATCTGGGAAGTCTCTGGAACCACCTTGAGGGAGCTTAAGGATGGCAAGAAGAACTCTTTGACAGGATTTACATGGATAAGGTTGCTTCTCCCTTAGGGCAGGGGAACGGAATGCCCTAAAAGACTTTGAAAGTCAAAGTTTTTCAAGTTTTCTATGATTCTGTGATTACCAAATGTTGTTCCAATAAGTACTGTTTTCCTTCATCTGAATCGGAGTTAGACTGTATCTGCTCTCATGGAATAATAATTCATTCTACATTGCCTTCAGCAGGACTAAGGGCAGTACAAGGTATTCTTATATGCGTTTTTGAAGTGTTCTCCTGAGTGCCTGCAACGAAATATTTCTCAGTTTTACTTCACTTCCCTCCCCCACCTCTTACATGGTTTCATTCCAGCCATTCTTTTCTTCACCAGGCCATCAATAGGCAAAACTGTTTACTTTTTTTTCTGTGTACATCAATCACTCCTCAAATGAGAAACAGCAGCATGTGTTTTGGTCACAAGCCTCCTCACACATTTTTCCCTTCATGTCTCAGCCTGCTATAGGCAAGGACAATGTTGCTATTTCAACTGGGCAAAATCATCAGTTGTTATAAATCCCCATGGGGATATGAATATGTCCAGCAGTAGTGAGAATTTTCTAATCTTTGTGTGCTTTATTTAAAAGTACAATTCACAATGGATTTCTGATGAAAAGTGCCAGTAACCCTGCAAACTCTTAGACTGCTGCCTGTGCAGAACTGGGTGAGGCTTTCTTTTAAGAAGTACTTCTGTTGATTTGGCAGAATTGGACCAGCAAATTGCAGTGATGAACTGGATAAAAATGACCTGGAAAATCCCTGCCTCATGTACAGTGCTGACTGCTGAGCAATCATTGCTTTTTTCCTTTGTGCTGGCCTGTGCATAGATAAACTAGTACTAATTTAATTCAGAGCTGGGATAGGCACAGTGGAAACCACAAAATTTTAAATTCCCTCTTTTATCCTGAAGAGAAAATTATTTTCTAAGCCTTTCATTTTTGTTGTGGGGAGGCAGCAACAAGATTAGAAACTGAAGCTAGGTCAGACTCTCTTGACTCCTCGTGCATCTCCACACAGCCACGTTTGGGCACAAGAAGCTGCTCATAAGTGACTTAGCCATGTGCGTCAGTGTAATTGAGACCATTTAAAACCCAGGAACTAACAATTTTGAGGATTCTCTCAAACCCTTTCTAGTTGAAAACTTCATGGGTTCTTCTCCCTCTGAACTTTGTCTTGACTTCTATCAACACTAAAGCTTCAGAACAAAATATCTGCAGAAAATTCTGGATTTTACATCAAGATTTTTGAAAACCACCACAGATTTCATGTGTCTCTCGTGCTTCCTGTCTTAGTTTGTCAAAATTCTTCCAAATTTCACTGAACTTATGGACCAGACTACACATTCAATTTCTCGTTACATTAGTCAGGAAAATTATGCTGTTAAAATAATCATTAAAGCTATTAGAAGGGAATTTTAAAAAAAGGAAAAATTTATTCAACAGGCACACCTGCATGTAGTCAAGATGCATCTTTTCCATAAGAAGAACTGGAACTGCTGAACAATCAGCCATTCCCTTCCACAGAGTTTGGACTGTTTATTCATGGGTGGTTCCCAAAGATTCCTCTCACCTGGTATCTGAAACAGTGGATGGCTTACATTGTTAGCGTGGAGGTTTTCTCCGCTGTTTTATCATTGTGCAGATAGAGGTGGGTGTGAAGTGCTTTCATACTTGTATGTCCCTATTTGTAATACTCCCACAAAGTCCCTAATCTTTATTGAACAGCTTTATCTTTTACAAACAAGAAACATGAGTTTCTTACAGAGTGTACAATTGGAATAGTTGTGAGAAGTTACTGAATAACTAAGGGGAGAACTGTGTTCCTTGAGCCATTGTATCAAAGCTAAACATGGTTAATGAAGAGAAGACAGCTCCTTTTTCTCTTCCTGATGTGGTTAACAAAGATCTAAGAGAGATGAAATAACACTGCGGTTTAATTATTTTTCCCCCTCTGGAAAATTTCAATATTTCTAGCTCTCACAATTTTCTTTTAGGGAAGTATTCCAAGCTTCTCCTATGTGTAAAGGATTTGGTATCACAATGATTGCAATGGCTCACAATGTTCATTATCTGCACTAACTGTTCAGAAGTGATGCTATTTGAATTCATTTAATGAATGGAATTATAGAACATGTACTTTGGCATACTCATGGACTACAGGGTATGTTTCATGTGTTGTTTTCTCTGTGGAAGAAAAATGGCATTGTGTGTGTACCCATTACTTATAGCTGTTGCAGTGGGCCCAGTCATTTTGTACAGTGAAGTAAAGCCATGTGCTATGGCTGGTAACCCAGACAATCTCAGATATCCCCACTCTATCATGACTTTATGTTTAATGAGGTATTTTTCTACCTTGGAAAAAGACAAAACAATTTTTCATAACTTTCTCCCCTTGATTTGCTTTTAAAACAGCTGCCTGAGAGTATAATCAGAACAGCTCCTAAGAGGTGCTGGAGGCTTGAAGCAGACAGTGGAAAGTTAGAGAGAGAAAATATTTTCATTAATATTGATTACTTATTGTGCAGAACTTAGCAGCTGCTTTACATATTATATGTATTACTAATACATATTATTTTTAGGACATAGCTCTATTTTTGAGATTTTAGAGCCTGAAGTATTCTGTAGATGTTCTCAAATCTATTCTTTACTCTTTATGAAGAGAAAAATAACATAGAAGGTTACAAAATGGTCTCACTCTAAAACAAAGCTTGAAATCAGTCTAAAGTAGTCGCACCTAGTTTGTGCTTCAGCTGCCTAGCAGTAATCCAGAAGGTAAAGAAGAAGTGTGCATTACAGAATGACAGCCTAATTCACTTTGATTTTGGAAAATCAAGCTGGAACCAACACAGCCTTGTCCTGGAGAAGATAGCTATGCTTCTTATTATTAACTGCTGTTCTGGAATCAGGCATGCTCTAGTTATTCATGTAGCCCACTTTTCCTCTCACCTCCTTTGCCTCTCAGAGTCCAGGGGACTTGCAGCCAAATATTCTACTCTAACTTGGCAGTGCCATCTGAGGGGAAAAAAAGGTGATGGGGCTGCTCTGCTGAACCATTGGTATAGCTGCTGATAAAACAGGGGGAGAAATAAGGCTGGTGAGATGCAAAGCTTAAGGGCTTATGATTTCATGTATTTGTAATAATACCAAGTCTATTAAATTATCTGAAAGTATAGAGATTTATTAAACCTCTGTGTACAATGCTGTTCCAACTGGGTATTTTGGTAAGCTGCCTTTATGTAGATATCTGTACAACATAAGCTAATGCTCCACTATGACAGAAAATGTTTCAGATTATCCTGGGACAATGAAGAGTCATTATGTGAATTACAGAAGTATAAATTACTGTCTGTTGGTTTAACTAGTCTGTGAGAGGAGTAAGTCACCAGGGAAGCACAAGGGAAACAGTCAGTGAGAGGATTTAAAAGCACCACCTAAACATAAGAGGTCAGGAAAGCATGAAGGGTGGAGGCTTCCTCTGCTTTCTCCTATTCATTTTCTCTATTTATAGACTCAGCAGTTTTTGGCATTTCTCTCCTTGCAATAGTTCTATGATCTTCTGCAGGTGGACAGTGCTGACATATTGTAAGTATAGAGTCTCTGTTGTGGACTTTTGCTTTATTCTGTAGCTCTCCTGACCATTGTTTCTTTTAAAGAATCCACCAAGTATGATCTCAAAAATTATCTATGCGTTTCCTCTTACCTATCAGCATCCCACTTTCCCCCTGCTGCAGGGTCTACAGTAGTGATCTGATTTATTTGCTTTAAAGGCTTTCTTATTTCTCTCTGGTTTTGGTTTTTTGTTTGTTTGATTGGTTGTTTTTTTAACTACTTTGAAATCTTGATAGGGAGAATTTAACTGCCTTCTCTTTGGGGAACAAGGTTCCCAATTAATTTGTTGTTTTTGTTATTGAGTAAATGAAGTCACTGCACTTGTTTGTTTCAATAACCTCTCTACTTTATCTGTGTTTATCCTACTAAGTACTGCTTCACATGTTAAAAAAAACATAGAAAGAAAAGAGAATTTATTTCCTAATCTTGCTCTGAATGCAAGTGAGGGAATTTTTGCTTTGAATAGTAATGACTTAAGAACAAGGTCCTTGCAGAACAAGGCATTGGCTTGTGCAAAACACTGCAAGAATTAACTACACCTCCTCTGATTTTAGTGTGGCAGAGGACAAGTTCAAAGTTGTATGAACAGCTGATTTTCCAAGTTAACATTTTCTCTCATTTTCTCTTCAACTTGGAAGAGTAACTGCTATAAATAATAGGCAGGCAGAGAAGGTGGAGGAGGAAAAATGTTTGAAGGAGGTGACTGACAATGATTTAAATTTTTCTCTTTACAGGACAAACACTTTGAATCCTTGCTGTGGTGAAAGGCAAATCCAAAGCCAGTACAGTGACTACTCAGGCACAGAAAGAGAGTCTTCAATTCCCTTGGAGAAAGTACAGTCCTTTCATCTTTCACATACAGCTTACTGTGTAAATAGAGATTTTCTCTTTTCTTTTCTTTCTTTCTTTCTTTCTTTCTTTCTTTCTTTCTTTCTTTCTTTCTTTCTTTCTTTCTTTCTTTCTTTCTTTCATTTCATATTCAGCTGACTGGTTCTCCAGCTGCATTCAACCAGTACAGCTTATTAGATTTCAGAAATTCATTTGCCTTAAGACTTCTTAAGATTTGAGCCTCAATTTTTATACTTAATGAAGCTGCAACAAAATTAACACAGTTGCCAGAAACCAGAGCTCTCCTCTGCTGAATTTAGCTTAGCTTGTCACATTGTATACAAAGTACATTTGTTTAACTGCAAGGCTATTTTAGAAGGAATTTATTAGTGTTTCTAAGTTGCTTCAAACAGGCAAGCCAAGTGAAAGTGCCATACGTACTTGTACTCACTAATTAACAGAACAGTCATAGTACAAATCTCCAAGGCTTAGCTACACCATGATTAACGGTGAGCCCCCATTTAAGATTAATGTCTGATGCGCTGTGCTCTTGGAAAGTTCATTTCTGAAAGTTGAGTTTTGTATTCTGGCACTGGTTGTATACATAACAAAGAAGTATTTTCAATAAAGGATGGTGTTGAAAAGTGAATTTCCATTTTTACTAGTAAAAGGTTGCAGGGACAAGTAAGTGTAGCAGGCTATATCATGTGAAATACTCTAGAAGGTCTCAGCAGAAAAAACCAAATTTTTCTTCTGTGGAAAACTGAAAAGTTAGAAATTTGGTTTGTATCTGAACTGAAAATGTTTTTAATTTAAAATTTCCAGAAGAATATAAACTTATGAAAGTTGTAATTCTGAAAAACAAAAATATTTTGTTAACTATTTAAACCATTAGAAGATTGTGATTATGTACAATAATGTGAGTTTGCATTCTGTGTATATATATGTATATGGTATTTGTAATGAATATCCTGAATATTTGTATAAAGATACTTATGTAACCTCAAAATTATAAATCTGCAATGACATTTATCAGACCAAAAATTATATAAGAGACCTGAAATAATTTACTTTTATTTTTCCCATAGGATGAAAGGAATGGTTTAAATGCCTCAGTTTTGACCAGAGTTCAGTTAAAGCAGTGGAGAAAATATCCTCTGACCTTTCAGGGAGGTCTTAACATTTTTACATTTTTCTGCTGAGAGGAGACAGTGTAAAAAAGCTAAAGAACACATGTCAGAGCAAGCACTGAAGTTTGGCAGAAGTGTTGAACTTCACACACACAATACCTCCCAGGAATCGGCTGGGAGCCCACTGAAGTCAATGGGAATTTTTGACTGGCTGCAATGTGCGTTGGATCTGATCCAAAAAGGCTCTGTTCAGCAAAACACTTAGGTGGATTTTACTTCAGGCATGAGCTTAATGAGACTTTAGCAGGTACTTAAAAGTCATGCACACTTGCAGTTTTTTTGAATGCAGGCTCAATTTTTTGAATTAAGATCTCTACCATGTGATTTGCTGTAAAGTAATAGTAAGAGAAATCTTGAAGCAGTGTTCTCTAGTTGTCTAAATACACAGAGAAAACAAAGTTCAAGGGAGATGCTGGGCTACACTTCTCAAAGGAACCACAAAAAAGTCAACTATTTCAGAATGGGAAGTGAGAAAAAGCAGACGTTATAACCATGGGATTTTCCAAGTTTTTAAATATGAGGCCAAATTTGCTCTGTGGTAGAACTGAAAGATCAAAGCAAAGAAGGTATAAATTGGCATATCAATCACTCAGATTAAAGGTTTGATTCATCGTGTATCTGCTCCAGAAATGGAAAAAAATGCGAAACAGCATTTAATAAAAATTTTGGCCTCTGGATTACAGTCGCTTCCATGCCAAAGCCTGCTTCACCCACAGTAGATCTATTTGCAAGTGAGAAATAGATTAGAGTTTTTATTTTAAAACTAGGAGTAGGAGAACTGCTTAAATACCTATAGAAATTAAAATGAAGCTAAAAATGCAGCTGCTAGGAGCTATTGAAATAAGATTGAAATTTTCAATCAGAACATTTGCTTTTTGACATTAAAGAAAATATAGTCTTGGGCTCTGTGGGGAAAAAAGTAGGTTGAAGTTGGTAATAAGTCAAGATGGACTAGAATTGAATTCCCAGATCTGGATCCAGGCAGGCTTCAGAATTCAAACCTCATGGTATCAGCTGAAATCTGAAGTCTGATGACACAGCACTTGAGTAAGATAGGATTTGAATTCAGTGGTAGAACTGGTATTCTGAAGGGATATTTTTTGTTAGTTATTAGCAAGTGTGATCTTTTCATGTCCCTCAATAAATTGAGACTCTTAAGTCTGTAAATTGTTTTTGTGGTTTTAGTTTAGCAGTTTTACAGTTATTTGGTTCTGTGGACCTGTTTTACTGTTCTGATGCAGACATCTTTAATACGCAGTGAAAACATGATCACAAATATATACCAGGTTTTCTTGATACCACATTAGAGGGCTCTGTAAGTGTAGTCACCACATTAGCATCCTGCTCTTCTAGTAACCAAAATATTTGTGCAATTTTATCACGGCACTCAAGATGAATCACTAGCCACCCTTGGGGGATGCTTCCATCAGATCCGTTGTCATTTTCTGGAATGACAGTCCTGCAGTGTGAAACCTGAGAAACAATAAACCCCTAATAAGGGTAATCAGAAAGCTCAGCCCTTGCAGGACCACATTCTGAGGTCGGGTGACTCATGTAAAAGCAATCCAGGCAGTCATGAGACAAAGTTTTTGTAGCCACATCGGCTTTCCAGCATTTGCTGCAGTTCCCAAGTCTGACTTGTGCTCATTGTATTCTTTGTCAGATTTATTAATGCATTGTTCTGGGTTTTAAATTACAGCCCTAAGCAATCATGTTCATACAGATCTGTGGCAGGCAGCAGAGAAGTCTTAGAAGCAGAAATAAGCACACACACAGAGTCTCTGCAGGACACTGCTTGCTTAAGACAACTCTATTTTAAGATTGAAACTTTCTATGAAGTTATTGAGTTTCTCCCTTCCATTTTCCATTTCACAAGCCTGTACTGCAGTTCTGGCTTATGTCTTCTATCCCCAGGAAGCAACCTGCCAGACCGCTGTGGGGATGAGACATTCCTCCAGGCTGGGTTTACTGCCTTGCTTTCTTTTACCTCAAATAATTTCCAAATCAGTAATTTTAATCAAGTAGATTAAATCAGATTTCATTTAGGAAGAGCACAGGATTTTAGTTCATACTTGTGAATTTAACCATGGCAGCTTAAGGCATGACTGGCTTCACATACCCATACTTTCTCTCTGCTCTGTCCTTTGTCCTTTTCTCATGCTTATGGTAGCAAGTGAAGCATGACTGTGTTACTCTAAATCACAGCCCCGTGTTTCTTAAATTGTTTAGGAAGTTTTGTGTACAGTATGAGACTGGGAAAGCCTAGGAACGGATGCATAACTCCCCTGGTGTTCCCCTTCTGGGGAACCACAGTGATTTACATTGCTGTAGATGAATCACCACTGCTCGATGCTCAGAAACATTTGAATTATACTTATTTAAAGAGTCTGAATAAAACTAAGGATATCAATAGTTCCTCCAGGAAAAAACTACAACTACTAAAAAATGACTGATACAATAAATAATAAATATATAATAAATATCATTAGATCATGCACATGAAGCTACACATGGTTAGTGGAAAGTTCTGTACCAGATGAAGGGTAAGTGACATGTGGACATTTCTGCAGAAAACAGAATAAATTGCAGATGTCTATGGGAGATATATGATTATTTGGACATAAGCAGAACAGCTACTTCTGTGTCCTTCACGTACAAGGGAGTGTGGAACCATCATCTCAATGTGCAGTGGCTGAAGCCACTGAAACAATTTCTCAGATGTGTCTGGGTTTTACAGAGCAACTTCAAATAACCAGGAGACAGATCCCAGAAGGTTTCCTACCCAGTGTGAAAGGAGAAAGGGGATTTTCATCTCTGGAACCATGGAATGGCAAATTCTGAAAGCACAGCAGTTGCTAATACAAGTTACTAGTGCTTTCTTTACAGAATAAATGAATAGTGGTCAAAGAAAAGCAGGAGAGGAAGCAGCATTCATAGCTCAATGGACATGCTGTGTCTGTTTCAGAAAATCATTAAGCTGGACTTCCTCATCCCACAGAAATGTGACTTGGAAACTTTACCAAAGCTCCTAATTGCAGCACTTTTTGGAAATGATGCTTCAACTGGGCACAGCGTATAAAGAAGGAATGAGGAAGCTCTCAATAGCCGCTCTTTAGCTGAGATAGCTTTTACTGGGTTGTAGCAGTTTCACCAGCTCAGAAACATGAGCTACAGGACAGTTTTCTTTCTGCTGGAAGCAGACTTTTTGTGATCAAGTAATTTTCATTTCACATGCCAAGTTTAAGGTGCAAGGGATGCCACTGTTCCAGGTGGTTGTAACAGTGTGTACTGTATAAAGGTGTACACTTTTGATGTGTTTTTAGTTTATGGACTAAACTGCATCTGTCCTTACTTAATCCATCTGTAGATTAAGCACTTCTCTCAAATATCTTTGAATGGTGGCTTTAAGGACCTAGGATTTGCACATGAAAATAATATTTGGACCTGGAATTAAGTCTGGCTTAAGTAACACTTAACCAAACACAAAAATCATACCATAAGCATAATGACCAAGACTTTCAATATTTCTATGACATCTGAGGGCACTGTTAGCCCTGACTGACTCTGCCTAAGCTGCCTTGGGGCTTTTCCCATGATTCTGATAGCCCAGGACCTCATTTAAGCTCTTTCCTGAGCTATTTCCCAGGTGGTTATTTTGAATTGCTAAGATGGGATGACCCTTTACTTGTATCGTCACCCATCTGCATTTATTAGATGATCACTAGGCCATCGATGAGACCTCCCTGTTGCAGCCCAGTCCTTCTGAGGTGCCACAGGCTGGTTCCTCCTCATCAAGAGCATGGCCAGTAATGGGATTGCCTTTAGGTCTTGGCTTATCCCCCATTCTCTGCTCCCAAAAGGTCTCCTTTTTTTTATTGATCCAAAGCCAGATGGCTTCACAGAGTGTTCTGGGCTCACTGATACTCTCCATCAGTGCATTGGATTTGCAGGTTTTGGCATTGGGTGCTACAGGGGTGGTTCCTTTGAGAAGCTGCCAGAAAGTTCCTCTGTGTCCAACAGTCAATGCCAGCTGGATGGATCTGTCCCTAGCCAAGGCTGAGTCAATCAGCCGCAGCAGTAAGATCTTGTTGATAGCATACTCAAGAATGAAAAAAGAGGTTGTTGTTGTGAAGAAATTGTAGCCAGAGAGGAGTGAGAATATGTAGAGGACAACTCTGCAGGCACAAGGGTCAGTACAGAACGAGGGGCAGGAGGTGCTCCCGGGCACTGGAGCTGAGAGTCCCGTGCAGCCCATGCTGCAGCCCATGGTGAGGCAGCTGTGCTCCTGCAGCCCTTAGAGGTCAACAGAGGTGCAGAGATCCACTACAGCCCCTGGAGGGCTCGAGCAGGGGGATGGATGAGAGGAGGCTGTGACCCTGGGGGAAGCCTGTGCCAGAGCAGGGTCCTGGCAGGGACCTGTGGACCCATGGAGAGGGACCCACGCTGAACCAGTTCATGAGGAACTGTCTCCTGTTGAAGGTACCCCACACTGGAATGGGGGAACGACTTCCCTCCCCGAGCAGCAGCAGAAACAACCTATGGTGAACTGACCCTAACTCTCATTCTCTGTCTCCCTTGTGCTGCTGGGGTGGAGGTGGCACAGCCTGGAAAGAAGGGAGGGGCTGGGGGGAAGGTGTTTTTAAGGTTTTTTTATACTTGTTATCCTGCACTGATTTTGTATTGGAAATAAATTCAATTAATTTCCCCAAGTGAAGTCTGGTTTGCCCATGATGATAATTGGTGAGTGATCTCTCCTTCCCCTTATTCCAGCTCATGATTCTTTGGCTATATTTTCTCTCCCCTGTCCAATTGCAGAAGCAGGTGATGGAGTGGCTTTGGTGGGTACCTGAAATCCAGCCAAAGTCAAACTATAATGAGTCTCCCACAAAATGAGTGGGCATTGTTTTGAGATTTTGGTAAGATCATTGTTATGATTATGAATGGAAAAGCATAGATTTTGGTTCTACATGGCTCATTGATACTTGTATCTTTTTAATTCAAGGAGACAACAAAAATTAATGCAGAACGGGATCCCAAAAGCTGATTGTGAATTTAAAACATGTCATTTCTTATTAAACACAGGGTCTGTATCTATAAAATTATATTTGAGCATGTTTTTCAAGCACAGGATTATCTTTCATTGTTTTGACCATACTGCAGTACCCTTTAAAATCTGAAATCAGCTTCAAAGTATCTAAGTCTTAGAAATTCTGCACTCTGCAACTTTGGAAGGCCCTTCCCTGCTCTCAGCTAAGGTTAAAAGATAGTCAAGAAACAGCTCTTGTGTAAGAAAAGAGACCAAATAACAAGTACACTTCAAAGGAAATTAGAAAAATTACAATTCTATAATCTCTCTTGCAACACTCACATGAACACTGAGAAAAACCCTTTAAGATTTTTCTTTCAGCATGCTCAACAACATGGTTAAATATGGGATTGTCAAAACTAAATGAAGGAATCTTGATGGCACTTATCTCACAAGGAACAGCTTGAAATTCACAGCACCTGGAGGCTGTTGTTTTCATGCTGTTTTGTAAATGACACCATGGGAAAAGTGGTAAACTGTCTTTTAGAAGTGGGACTGTGGTAACAAACTGTTTGGGGTTAATTTGAAAAAATGTTATCAGCAGTAGGGTTTTTTTCATAATCTTGTAACCTGGGATATAGCTGTGCCACAGGTACAACACAAAATTCTCTCCATTTTCTAGGTAGTGCTAGAAATTTAAAGCTGGAGTCAACCAACCAGTGACCCAATTAGAGGGTAACTGTGGTTGCTTTTTTGACAGGTCAGTTACCCAGCCTGGTGCTGCCTTGTTCTGCTTATTACCTGCCCTTAAACTGCTGAATTCAAATTCTACTTCTCTGTCACAATAGTTTTGCGGCTGCAGTCCCTACTGTCCTTGGCCTAAATTTGGCCCCCAAATGTATAACTGCAACTCTACAGTACATTAGCAGAAATCAATTAAGTGTCTCTCAATTTATGGCAACTGAAAGCTGAATTTGACCAATAAACTCTGCTGACCCTCTAAATGCCTGTATCAAATGTAGTGCTGCTGTTCTAGTTTGAACCAGAAGAGAATTTAGCTATGTATCAGAAAATCAGTTAAGTGAAGCCTTCAAATAATCAGAGCTAACCCCTTGACAAGCACATGAAAATATGTATCAACACTATTATAATAATAAGGAAAAAGTATAAAAGTGGGTATGAAGCTACATTTGTTTTACATGTACACTATTTGGAAATAGAGAGGAATATCCACATAAACAGACGTTCTTCTAAACAGATTATTTTGTCTCCAGGAACTATAATTTGAAAAAGTTCTGCATTATGCTGTGTCTGTCTAATGTGATAGCTTTGATATTCTTGGTTAATTAAGCCACTTAGAGTAATTTCTGCTGGATGATTAATATACAACAGAGGAACATTTAGATGTCTCAAATTAGACATATAACAATAGGAATATATAGGGCTGAGGAGTTATAGGGATGGCGTCAAACATCTTTTCAGAGGCAAATGGCTCAGGATAAGGGGAAAATTGGGGAGTACACAAGTCTGCTCAGATTTAAATTAGGACAATCTGAAGGGAAGTGCATAGTCATTAAATGCAATATCAGCATCAGAACCTCCAAATATCTCACACCATCACTCAAAAGCTGTTACTTTATTCAGTAAACCCCATTGCAATCCTTTTACATTTTTTTCAGCTAGCAGCTTCCATCTTTAATTCAATTGCTAATTGTTTCATAATGAAGCTCACATATTTTCTTACTGAGAGTAAAAGAGGAAGTGTTGTTACTTTGAAGGGTAAGTCGCAATAATGCTTTAGTTGATTGAATAGTGTTTCAGGAAGGGGTTGAGAAAGCTTTGAGAGGCTTTTGCTATAGTGCTTCCTGATATTAGATTTATTGTGTTCTTCTGACTGCAGTGATATAATTAGATAGCTCTTTATTATAGTTAGATAGGTGTCTATTACACAGAGATAAAAGCATACCCCAAAATCAATTAAATAAAGCTTTTTGCTTTAGCTGAAGCATTTTGCTAAAGTCAGTGCTCTTTTTATAAGCTACCTGCCTAGAGTTCTGCTTCTCCAAACAGCTGTTTACTAGACAACAACTGGCTCTGAGGGTCCAGAGAATGAGGGTGGTGTAGGACAAAGAGGTTCACTTGTGTGGCTTAGGTTCTGGGCAAAGGTCCTGTGGTGGAAGCTAGAGTATCATTTCTGAAGGGAAAGGCTGCCAGCTGAAACATTAATATCCAGTGATTTACTCTTTTCCTCTTCCCTCCTGCCAGGAATACAGCATCAGCCGATGAAGTGATAATTACATACATAATTAATTCTTCATATCCACCCTTCTATGGACTTTATGTCTGTGATGAAGTCACAGAGAAAGTTTCCACTTTTTGGAAACTTTGGGGGTTTTCGGTTTTGTTTTTGGTTGTTTTTTAAAAATCATATATAGCATAAAGGTCAGCAGTCATGTGCTAAGTCAGAGCAAGGTTCCCCTCTTTTTTTTTTCTTTTAACTGAAGTGATACAAAAAGCTGAAAAGTAGAAGAGGAATATTTTCTTCGAATATTTTCTTCTAGCGTACCCAGTCACATCAGATTGTAAAGCACGTGAAAGAGGAAATTGTTATAAAAATGAGTAAATTGATGCTGTGATTATAGCATACATTCCTCAACTTAAAACTGCTGGTGAATTTCATACAATGTGCCTTCCATACTGTGAAATAACAAAACAACACATTCCAGCAGTAAGGACTTTCAGGGCGGCAGCCTGTGTAATGTATTCAAAGGATCTCACTGCTGATTCAGAAAACCTTGTGTGATCAAGATCTTAATCTCTCACTTCTGGTTGTATTTTAACAAACTCTAAGAACAAATTACTTACTAACAAGATTTATGAAAAAGATTGGGAAGAATATACAGCGCACCAGGACACCAGTCCTAGATATAAGTCTGGGCCATTTGACAGATAGAAGTGGGGGCAATATATTATTTTTTTGAAATAACAACAACAGCAGCAACAAAACAAATAAAAAAAACCAAACAAACCAAACTCAAGAAAAGGATGTTTAAATTCTCAGTTTCCAGACAAATGAAGCTGTGGAAGTTAGGCATCTGCTTTCCTGAAAGTAGATCTGCTCAGAACACAGCTCTCATGGCCCTCAGGAGTTATAAAGTATTTTGCACTTCTTCAGATCAGAGCCTGGGCATGGAGAAAATCAGCTGGCAAATAGGTATTTAAAAGACTCTGTGCATTGACCATCTGTAGAGGGAAAAATGTTTGGCTCAGTGGCATATTGAGTGTCACAGAAAATATTCAGTGCTGAGGGATAATCTTGCTTTTATCTCTCAGCTCTGCAACTCCTTGCTGCTTGTTTACTTTCTTATCACTTTGTCTCACACACTTCCAGCATCTGTTCTGGTTTTGCATCTCAGTTTCTGCTTTTTTGCTCTAAAATTGTTTGCTTTTTTTTCCATTGCTCTGTTTCCTGGGTCTTTTAAGAGCAGCCATTGAGTCGTTCTGCCACTGCAGCAGGTCCTATGCCATGGCTGATGCAATTCCAGGGAAAGTCCTCTGTGTCCCTCAGGCTTTTGAGCAGAGAGGATAGAGTTTTATAGGTTTAGCTATCAAACCATTGAGCAGATACCAATGCAAACATTCAGGGCCTGTCAGCTAGTTTGAGTGCACATTCAGAACAGAAAAGAAACCATTACTGGAGGTTTAGAGATTAATCCACATGAAGCTCCTGCCCTAAAAAATATCCCTAAAAAGCTCTACCATTGTGGTTCTGCCAAGTTGTTTAATTTCTGATGGAGTATCTTATTTACTTCTGAAAAACAAGCATGAGAAATGCTTCAATATAAACAGGTAGAACTTGGAAGACAAATCTATGTCTTGCAATGTAAGTAAATGATTGTAGAAAGGATAGAAAAAATACTTCAGCCCTGGCTTTGCAGAGAGGAAAATCTCCAGTCTAATACATATTTATATTTTCAGATTTCCATAATTCTTTTTCTTTCTTCCCCACCCCCCCTCCCCCGTATTGTTTCAGTACTTGTTGCATGTTAAGAAAACTGAATGTGAGGAATTTCTGCCACCCAGTTCATGTGGGAACAGATGGGTATGTGAACATATGCATTTAATATAAAAGTAAATAGATCTGTGCTGAGGTATATATATGCACATATCTATAAATTCACTGCAAGCAAGGTATAGGTGGGATAGGGTTCTGCATTCAACAGCCTTATCAGATGTAAACCCATTTTTATTAGCCATGTGTACAGGCAGCAGTCTTTTTAGTGAAGTTAGTGTATCTCTTGCAACAGACTAAAGTCAAATGCAACACTCAGGAGTCTCCATCTCTGCTAACAATTAAGCATTCCAATGTGAAGCAATTTCCAAAACACCATCATATGCAGTAGTCTCCTTCTTTGAAGTTAGCTTAGATGCTTTACTCCTAACTGGACATTAGAACATGAAGAATATTTTGCATTTTAAATATTCTCATCAATATATTCACTCTCTGATAGGCAAATAATGCTGGTAAAATTAGAATACTGCGTCAGCCTTAAAAGTGCTTAAGTACTTACTTTTGACAAAGAGAAAATAGACACCCAAAATGTCCAAATTATTTTCTTGGGGGCTTTTTTCCATCACTCTACTACAGTTCCAACAGTTCTGTTTTTGCTGTTGTTTCTTTAGAGGACATTGATAAACAGAACAAGAAATTTAATCATGTTTGTGGTATTTGGTGCAGTTTTACATAGTCATGTTTTCTAGTTTTTCTGGGATGAAGTATTTGCCCATGAATTCAAAGTAGGCCTCAATTGATTGTCTGTGATTTACAAGAACTCTCTTTGAATTAATGGTCAGCTTAAAAGCTTATCTCATCTTATCTCCTACTCAGCTTGTGCCAGAAAATTTCTGGTGCAAAAGTACTATGTCCCAAGATGAAAACCACACTCTTCTCTGCCAAATTTGATTTAAATTAAGTAAAAAGCTGCCTTTATATTAATGCTGACCAGTCATGGCTGTTTCAAATATGTTTATGGGTCAACAGCTTTTCACTTTTGCCAGGTTCCCAATAGAACTTCTGGAAGGTATTTCTGTCTTCTCTTGATGAACCCTCAAAAACATTGATTGCTAGAAATACAGATGTCTTGAAACTATTGGGTGAAGTAAAACCACGATTTCATCCAAAATTTATTTGACAATTTGTTGTTTTCCGACATACTTGTCCTCCTTGTAAAATTATATCTGTGGGATTATGCTTCCTATGTTAAGTTTTAGTATGTGGAACTGCAGGGCAAATTTTGTTTTCCAAGTATCTTGGAGGTAATTAACTGCTATTATCTTTTCCCAGTGGAAAATGATTTTTTAAATTTTTTTTTTCCCAGTGGAAAATTTTTTAAAGTATTTCTTCAGCTGCTCAAGCAGACTGTCAAAGTACGCTGTGTTTTGTTAGCTGAGATTTAATTTTTTGTCCTTCTGAAGTCAGTATTTATTTGCTTTGTAAATGACTAAGTAACGAGGTGGATTGTGCTCCCCCAATACCTTTGCAGATGTACCATGGGAGCCAGCAGGAACAGAACCTCACTTCCATATTAAAAATGAATGAAATTTGCAAATTCTTTCTTTTTTCCTGAAGTAATTATCAGACAATGCTCCTAAAGAGATATAAGGAAAATGTTTTGTCTCGATTTTTTACTACATAATAGAAATATTTGGAGGCAAAAAGTACTTACATTTTCTGTCTCCTTTTAATCTCAAACATTATAAAACTGTTTTGGTCCACCAGCTTCTTTAGAAAACACACATTTTGGTTACTAATAGTCTGTATTTAGTCACTGGCTTTGTTTCCAGATGACACAGGTGGGCTAAAAATATGGAATTTATTTCTCTGGGCAGAAGAATCATTACTAAATCTAAGTCACACATATTTGCTAAAGGACACAAAGGGGAGTTGAAAACAAATTCTTGAACATAATCATGAGAATATAGAAAAAAGTTTGAATTTTACATTTTGAGAGGATGAGCTTGCACAATCAATATACCAAGGGCACCTGGTTGTTGATAGGCAGGTAATAATCCAGATTCTCCAAAGCTCATGTTCTGATTTCCATCTTGTTCCCACTTGGAAAAAAATATGAGAAATTTAAGAGTTTGTTGTGGCACCTTGGGAAGAGTGGGGAAAAAGAAGAGAGAACAGTTCTGCAAGAAATTAAACTTGCATTCACCTTGAACAGTTCTTCCAGCAGCTGGAATCTCAGGTGAAATGTTGCCTTTCTGCTAGTGCTTTCTCCTTCTAAGTAAGAAATGTTTTGTACATTATTACTGTACTTAAAATTAGAGTGTGTGGTTTTGTTGGATTTTTTTCTGCAGGAAATTTTCTCAAAAGGCCACCAGACCATCAAAAACCACCTAAGGTAAAATAATTTAATATGGGAGGAAGCCATAAATTTTAGAGGCTGTGGATTCCATTTGGGCATATGTTATGAGAATCCTGTAAATATTAGTTATCATGAGGATCCCAACACACATGATTATAAAAGCTCAATCCAGACAATAAGAAATCCTGCACAATGCAGTCTGATATCTTAGAAATGCAAATTTGTAATATGAAACCTCTTTTATTTTAACAACAGCAATTTTTGTTTGTTTTGTAAATGGCTGTTCCCTGTAAATGTCATCTTCTTTTTTTTGGCTTTTAAAAATTTGCTCAAAAAAGGGAAAACATGAAATAGATGATTGTTCTTTGGAACTGCTTGAACAAAATCTTGGATCCTTGGATGTTCTCATCCTGCTCTTCTAGATTTCATCCCTCTACTGGAGCTGGAAATGTGTGTGTTTAACATAGTGTAGCAGTCATAGGATCATTTAAATTTTGAAAGTGAAAAAAAATTTATGTATTATCAATAGAATGTTAAACTTTTTTTAGAGGAGGGGCTATAATAACTGCTGGCTAATTGTCCAAATAGCATATTTTGTAATTTTCCTTTCTTCAATGGTATTAGTTACTTGATAGATTTTGGTAGGGTTTTGATATTCCTAAATCAGTTTTAGAAATGCCAATAAAGGAACATGAAACTGAAACTCTGAACTTCTAACCAATGCATGCTCAATTTCTAAGAATGAAAAATGGTTTTAATATGGGTAATGCTTGGCTTTTATCAAAACACCTGTATTTTTACTTCTTGCTTATGAAGTAAAATATCTGTTGGTGAAAGCATATTTCTTAGTAGCAGCCACAGCTATGCAGTAAATGCAGACAAAATTATGCAAAGGAGACTAATCTTAACACTCTTCTTCTAAGAGTACTTTTAAACTCCTGTAGTCATGACAAGAATCAGTGTCATTTAATTTAGAGAACACCTGCATCCCTCTTCAGGTATCTGAATTTTCTTTGTGAGTAAGACTTTTTTGACCTATTGAGTAGAGAGAATTACTAATTTAAATGAAATACATGGGTTTTAGAAGTCAAAGATTGCAACACTGCAGTGTCACTGCAAACATGAGGCTTTGATTTGCAATGCAGAGACAATGATCACACTCTTTATAGTGCTACTAATAAAGAGATACCTGTATAGAAAAGGGAGATCCATTTAAAGCCAGGAAATTTATGGACCATGATGTAGACACATACAATTAAACTAAGTATATTTCAAAATGAAGTGCTTATGCTGAATGAGAAAAGGCTTTCATTCCAGACTGGATGCACATCTTAAGACTTCTGTTTTTTGTTACGAAGTACAACTTTTAGCTGATCTCAGGGTTTGTTTTATTTTCTCATTATTTTCTCATTGATCTTGCCTTTTGTTTACTTTGGAATGTGCAGCACCCAATCAATCACGAGCATCTGTTCAGCTGAGTCATCTATCTGCTCTGAGATGGCACACTGGCCACATGTGTCAGCCCTGGTCAAGTCTTTTTTTTTTTTGGCAGACTCTTCAGTTAGGCAGAAGTGAGTGAGCTACCTCATCTTATCATTGTTCCTACAGGAGGAAAGGGAAGGTGCTGTGATCACTGAGGTATGCAGGTGAAAGGCAAATTCCATAAATGACACAGAAGCTGGCTGTAGTCTTCTTGTGTCTAAATGTGAGTGTCTGACATTTGTTCTTTGCTGACCCCTGCAGATTGCCTCCAGTTTTGAACCCCTGGATTTCTGATGTTGCACGTCTCCTTGCCGTCATATATGAGGTCATCTAATATTGAGAGAAAAATATTTAGGTTCTTTTTTTGCCAGAAACAATAACCTTGACATTTTCCCTTTTACCCTTCACATGTGATGTTGATTGGTGTTGCAAAAGTATATTAGATTGTTATGAACTTAAACCAGAATTGCACCAGGCTGTAACTGATAACAATTCAGGGCTGAAGCAGGTTTGTATCCATTACTGTGAATTCTGGCATGAAGGGAATATGCAGTGTAGAAAGGAGGGGAAACTCACTTATCCTATCTTTAATTAGATAATGACTACAGGGAAAAAAAAGAAAGCAATGCATTGAACCCAGTTCTATCAGTTTTGGATTTCTGTGTCAATACCTTGAGTGTTCATGTAGTAATCTAGGGGAATCCAATTTTCTTTAACTGAGGTGATCATAGGGTTGTTTCTACGGTATTTGAATTTGCTCACTTGGGCTTCTTTGAAGCTGTGGAATTGGCTTATCCCTGCTATTTGGACAAATATTGGGTTGTCATGCAGCAATGAAAAGCAAAATGCTGTGTGACTGTAAACATTTTAATTGACATTTTTGTCTCCATTAAAAGCTGTTTTCTCATTACACTAATCTAAACCTTCAGCATCTCCATGCTTTGCTTCCACTTTTATCACTGAACTGAGAATAAGATTTTCTGACAGGTATGTTCTATCCTACTGCATGCATATTTTATTTTTGCTTCCACATTTGGGAAAATTTCAGGAAGCATTGAGCTGAAAGGTACAGATTCTTTGTATTAAAATTCTATTACAGAACTGCCATGTCCAAATACATTAGAATTTAAAATCAATCTTGCGCCACTCCACAGAATACCTGGTGTTCTTCTTGACCCTGGGACCAGATAATGCAGCTCACAAGGCTGAGTGGTCAGGGAAGTGCCAGATTCTGCATGTTGAGCTGTTGTGTGGGAATTGTTCACTTCTCTTGTACACTCCGTTATTAATATTGTTGTTGTTACTGCTCATCCCTTACCACATTGTTTCTAGTAAATTTTTCCTATCTCCTCAAGTGATATTTAACTTTTGCACCTCCAATTCTCCTCTCCAGCCCTTTGCAGAGGGAGAGGGAGGGGAGGAGGAAGTTAATGAGCAGCGTATGGTTTGGAGTGTTCTCAGGGGAACGCTAAATTGGGGAAGAACACTAGATTGGGGAATACCATTGCTAAACCATGACAGCTTAATAGGTATTTTGGGAATAATATCTTCTGTGTCTTGGTACAAAGCCTTTGTTTATTTAGCAACATGCTGCAAAAAATACCAAGTCTTTCTTTTGAGGACTGGCTACTGCTTTGTACTTGCTTTATCTTGTGCTGGGATATGTTAAATTTATTTTGTCATTTATTGCTTTTTGTCTCATGTTCTATTCACATCAGACTGGTGGACTGTCTGAAGAATGCTTTTTTTAGAAGAGAATAGAATAGAACACAATAAAATATTTTAAGTTGCAAGTGATCGATAACGCTCATCTTGTCTGGCTGCTTGACCACTTCAGGGCTGATCAAAAGTTAAACCATATTATTAAGGGCATTGCCCAAAAGCCTCTTCAACACTGACAGGCTTGGAGCATCAATCACCTCTCTAGGAAGTCTGTTCCTGCAGTTAACCACGCTCTCTATAAAATAAAAATGCTTCCTTATGTCCAATAAAAACTTCCTCTGGCACAGTTTTGATTCTTTCCCACGTGTCCTATCATGGGATAGGACCTTCCTCTCCTCCTCCTCAGGAAGCTGTAGAGAACAATGAGTTCACCACTGAGCCACCTTCTACTCAAACTACACAAACCCAAAGTCCTTGGTTGCTCTTCAGAAGACATTCCTTCCATCCCTTTCATCAGTTTTGTTGTCTTCCTCAAATTGTGGGGCCCATTTCCCATCGTTAGAGTTCTTTGATATCCAATTTTTGTGCTAAAATATTTGAAGGGTTTTTTTTAAGCTTTAAGCTAACAGCTGTCAGCTGCTTTTTGACAAAGGACTTCATTAGCAACAAAAGAAGAGCTGTCCCAGTACAGATCTGACCTCTACCTGAGCATCACTTAAGCTGACCATCACAACCACATGCTAAGCCACGCGCTCCTGTTTTATAGGTTGTCAAGATGAGCCTGTAAGGCAGAAATGTTTCAGGACTATATCTGTGCACTCCTCAAAGCAGAGTTATTTGTTAATGGGAAAAATGTCATATCTGGAATTTATGAGCCCATTTTAAGAAATATCTTATTTCTAGACAAGATTAAGGGAAAGTATTTCATCAAGCCTTTGAAACTTGGTGACTTGTTTGGAAATATGTTTTCTGAGAAGTTGTCTACTAGTAGATCCATGGAGATGACAGTTTCCGAGGTATTGTTGGGCTCTTTATTAGTTCACAAATCTGGATCCCTTTCTTAATCATGGCTTTCTGAAGATGTTCCTTCTTATTGTAAAAGACTAGGGAAAGTGAATTTCAGAAAAAAGACCTTAAATCCTACTATTCACTTTTCTTACTATTCTTTGCAGTCATGCTGCAGTCTTGTTTGCCCACAAAAATACAAATACTGGGTTTCCTCATAAAGGAGACTTTGTGAATATAAATGTACTGCTTTTCCTTTTGAAGTGATCTACCTTCACTTGCCATCAAATTCATTCTCTTACAGAGCATGTACATTAAATGTGGTCTCTTTCCTTTCCCTGAGAGTTTGCTCTGGTTTTACTTGTTGTCCTTAATCAGGCCATTTGTCCTGTTTTACTCAAGCTCTTCTTGCTCAGTGCAAAATTCCTTTCATAATCATTCTTATAAATTACTATGGCATGAACTCCCCATGAACCCCACAAGTTGCCTCAAGCATTTCAAACAATCATCTGTGATGCATTGGTGCAGTAGGCAGTGAAGAAAAAAAATTGAGGCTTGATCAAAAACTACCCTGCTTCATCAAGGCCATTATTTGTTACAGGGGGTTTGTCACAAAGGGGTTGGCCCATGTTTTCTTGATTATCTTGGAATACAAGAAAGATGCCTTATGATGTTTTCACTTGAAAGCCAGGAAACACCTGACTTTCTTACTTTTTTTCTTTACTTTTTTTTCCCTTTACTGTGAGGATGACTGAGCAGTGGCACTGTTTTCTCAGAGAGGAGGTAGAGTCTCTATTCTTGAGATATTACAAAACCATATGACAACCTGCCTGAGTGAGGGGCTGGACCAGGTTGCCTCCAGAGGTTCCTTCCAACCTTGGCCATTCTGTGATCTTGTAATTTTTGCTTTTCCACCTTTCATTCGGAAGTAGATAATAAATTTTAATTTGCTTGTTCTTCTGACTGGCATTGGGAAAATTGGATTTTGCTGATTCTTTATTTTGAAAAATTACAGTCTGTCCTTTTTCCAAAAGGACTCTAAACTAGCTATGAGGTTTCCCCTGAAAAAAATCTGGAATAAATAGGGGCCTCAAGGACAGTTACCTCATCCAGAGATAGTTGTCTATAACTCTAAGAGCTGAGTAAGTAAGTAGTTTAGAGAACATGTGTAACTTCTGTATGCCTACAATTAGAGAGGATGAATTCCACTGTTGGCTTCTGTATGTATGGTCCTTCTCTCTTGCCTGTTTTCAGAGTGGCTCTGATCTCTTAGGAGATTTTCCGTTTTCATTAGTGTGGATATTATGACATGAGAATATAGAAGAAAAATACTACACATTTGGCTTGTGTAAAATCATGCTGTTTGGAGAGACAGGTGGGGTCAGTCTGCAAGTGTCCAACACCACAAATGTAAATGTGTATTCATGTTTGCTCTGGAGGATTTATTACTAGATTCTTTCTATCTCCTTGCTCTGGCAGCATGGTAGAACAGTCCCTTAGCCTTACATTTTATATTTCTGTGTTATAGAAGGACATAAAGAGTACTAGCTGGCAGAAGATCTCATGCTCTGACTTAGTTGCTATTTATTTTTTGGTATAAGACTGCTTTGCAAAACTTGGTAAGCACATACCTGTGTTGTGTACCATGCATCAAATGGTAACATTGCAGATTGAGTAACAGGCATCAGTCTTTAAAAATGATCTGTAGTCATGGGTATTTAAACTTTGGCTGAATAGTTCCCCCTCCTTGATCACACAGCTTGAACTTTTCCCACCTGAGTGGCACATAATGGGCTTTCCCTGGTAATGGTAAATAAAACAGGCCTTACAGTGCATCTCCATGTAGTTAAAACTGTCCTTCTGCTCCATTCCCACCCCTCATAAATGGGGTTGTCGAGGATGGCAGCTCAACAGTTGGGTGCATCACTGACTCCTGCTCATTCCTGAATGCTTTCTGAGCTTCCAAGTGAAAGAGCAGAATTTATGCACTGTGTAAAGTGCAATCACATAGTTATTTTCTATGGTGGCAACTGCAAAATAATGTCTGTTCTCACTTGGTAACCTGTTCTGATTTTTTTTATGAGGAGTTTTGCTTTAGTATATTGTAAGTTCTTTAATTGTGAGCAAGCATTCTTTTAATTATTCTCATTCTTTCAGTTTTTAATGTATGTGCTTGGTTTTCTGATATCTATCATATGCTGCTTTCTGAAGTTTTGCTACTTTATGTGTGATAAAGAAAGAAATAAAAGGAGATACTAACTTTTTTATAGTCTTAAGAGTGCATACTTGAAAATTTTTTGTCTCTAAGCATCTCAGTTCATGTCTTGCCTCAAAATTACATTCCTTCATTGCATGGATGCATTAGGGTGTTGGCCACATGGAATGTGGTTTTTATTGGTGTGTGTTTCACAGGAATCATCTGTAATTTAGGTTTAATATGCAGGAGTAATAACTCTCTTATTTTTGCCAAATGTCTTCCTAACATCTGTACTACCTGAACTTTCACTTTATCTACTTCTAACATGATATTCTGTCTTAATTTGCTAGGCCTGGTTGTATTGTGATTATGTTATTGGAGAGTCAAAAATTTGGTTCTGCTATTTTTTTTGTCTCCTTATGTACACTTCTGAAGAGGTCTTTGTGCCTTTCACACACATTGATGCCCACTGTTCATTCGCATTCTCTTTCTTACTCTGTCCTGCTGCTCTGTCTTTGCATCTGGTATTAGTCTGAACTTCACAGTCCATTTATTTTTTACCCTTTTGCACTTCACTGATGTGACATACATGCAAAGACCTCTGAGTCACTGATTTCTTTCTCATTATGGGGGAATTTTTTCCTTGTCTGCCATTCTTTGCATAATGACTTGTCAGAATTTTTGAATGCATTTCCATGTAAAGAGAATTTCATTATTATCTTTTTTTCTCCCTCAATAACCATAGGTCTTTGGATTTTCTTCATCTCTTCTGCTTTGTATTTGTATGTCTTCCTTTGCTGAATTTTCAGTAAATTTTCATGCTTTCCTTTCTCTGCCTTCTTGAATACCTTTATGACTGCTTTGTTTGTGTTCTCTCTTTGGATGTGAGTTTGTTCACTAGCTGTGCATGTCTCTGGTTCTCTGTAGACTTAATGGGATCTCTAAGCATTCACATTTGAGTGCCTGGATTTTTTGTCCTGTCATTATTCTATCACCAATTAGTTCAGCCTGTACAGTTTGGTAATTGCATGAATCAGTCATCTTTGTGTAGTTTGCCAAAGCTCTGACCCATTGTTCTGCATTGATGGTTCTTGATTTATGCAAAAAGGAGTCTTTCATGTAACAGGATTTTTTAATGAATTAAAATGCTCAGGAGCATTAAGATCTATCCCTGCTTGCTGCTGATGTAATGGGATGTCACCAAAGTATAAGACACCCTTCTCCTATAACAACCATAGCAATCTGCTCCTCTTGTGGTTTTTTCCTTTCCCTGGTTTCTAGAGTAATGACAAAATCTGTTGTTTTCCTTCTTTGTTTGAGTAGTTCTATGCACTCTCTCTTTAAATGCCTATGTGCTGAAGCGTTGGACTATATTGTCCCTCAACTTACTATTTTTGTTGTCTGTAAGATCACTTTGAATTTCCTGTAATTGTCCATAAGCACAAGCAAAGATAGTCAAAACAGGTCTACATTCACATTTTTTTTCTTCCTTCACGTGTAAGGCCTTCAAAACCCTCACAAAGCTGAGCATTTTATCCTGAGGAAGACCCCTCCATTATTCTGACCAAGTTACTCTCACCTTTCTGTCCTCTCCATCTCTTCACTCTGTGTCTGGCCTCTAGTCACTTGTTCCTTATCCCCCTGGCTATGTTCTGAATTTCACACCATTTTTTATTGTGGTATCTTTGCTCCATCAGCTCCATGCCTCACACTTTTCAAATCTGTCTCACCTGTCCCTTGGCGCATCTTTCTGCTGGCTTTCAGGTTTGCTGCTTTTAGCCACCTTTTTGCTTCTCCTCCTGAGACCTCTTCTTGCCACATCTACTTATCTTATATTTTGTTCTTTAGTGTAGGACTCAGAGAGATTCCTTGGGATCTGGCACATGTGGTGAAATTGGTGTGGCAAAGAAGGTGTGGCTTTATCCCTGGAAAAAGTGGAACAGCATTTTTACCTGTTGAGCCTATGTAACCTCTACTGTACATATGGAAAATGGGATGATTCCCCCACCATCAGAAGACTTGTAGCAAAATCCATTTTAAATACAAATTTGAAAAGCACATTTTCCTGACACAAAGGCCATTACCTTGTCCTTTCATAGTTTCTGCTCCTAAATGGAAATTTTAAAGAAAAGATCACTGTTTTGTTTGGTAACACTGCTGCCCAAACCTAAGAGAGGATATAAATTGAAGCCAGGTTCACTGTGTATGAAATGGAATGAGAACATGAGAACATTTTCTGAGCATTGACTCTGACTGAGAAGTTGCAGATAAAAAGGTGCTGCTTAAAGCAGGAAAAATCTTGAAACTTTGTCCCCTGCACTATTCCTTCTGTTCTGTTCCCCTTGAAATCTTCAGCTGCTTTAAGCAAACACTTTACCTCTTAGATAACACCATTATACAGATTACCTAGGTTTTACACTAGTGTGCAGGCTTTACAAGTTCATTCCATACTTATCCCAAGGTGGTTTGCTCTCCTTGATGAAGAACTCATTTGATACAGTCAAAGAATAGAATCGTAGAATGGTTTGGATTGGAAGGGACCTTTAAGATGGTCCTGTTTCTGCTTCCCTGCTGTGGAAGGGTCGAATTTCCTCTATACCAGGTTGCTCAGAGCCCCATTCAATGTGGTCTTGAATATTTCCAGAGTTTGGACATACACAACTTCAAACTCCTTTTGTCAGATGAACTTAATGGGGAATGTTTTGGGAACCATTGCTTTCAACATTCAAGAGTCCCATGCTATGTGAAAGTAAGTGGCCTACTGCAGATATTCAATGACAAATAACAACTTTAGTTTGAACTTTGTAGAAGTCTGAAGGATAATTACCTGAATAGGTTTTTTATTATTTTTTGTTTGCTCATTTCTTCCCTTTGGCCCCATTTTACTTTCCTTGAATGTATTTGACAGGGGAAAGGCAGAAGAAGGTCTTTGGGGAAAGAAGTTTGTTGCATCAGGCAAAATATGCTGAGTCTGGGCAGTGGCCTTTGGTAATGCACAACTGCATCCATGCCCTGTTCGGCCCCAAGACCATAGGCTGAAGTCTTTTCCTGACCAGCAGTATGGATGAGACTATACATCTGTGTTTTGGGAAGGGAAAGACTACCCACTTGAAGGTGGGTCACACTGTGCCACTTGCCATCTCAGTGCCAGAGGCTAAGCTCTGGTCTGACTTTCTTATATAAGAGAAGTCTAAATGGATCAGCTAACTGACCTGGACAGGGGTCTGTTCCTCTTGTCAGTCTGTTGGCTTCCATGGAGAAGTGAAGTTGACCTCAAAAGAATTAAAGCTGGACCTTTATTTTCTTTTATCTGTGACATGGATGTGGACATTCTACTTTTATGTTAGTAAACCACACGCAGTTTGGTGGACCTTCAGAAACTATGAACAGAAAAGGGCCAAGAGCTGTTCAAACAGTGTGTGTCCTTCTTACATATCTCTTCATGTTTCATTTCTTTTCCCCATACAACCCTTTAGTTTTTGCTTGTGTACTTGGGCTTGCATATGTTTGTGACTTTTAATTCTGCAAGAGATTTTAGGCTCCATACCACAGTATGTGATCACATATCACATACCACAGTATATGATAACTTGTACCAGGGAAGTTGCACTTAAGGACAAAACTGGAAAAAGTAAAAAAGCTGATGAATGTATTTAAAGACAGCAAAAATAAAATAAAAATTTCAAATGTATCAGTTTAATGCAGCTGTCCTCTCCCTTTTCCCACCTAACTTTTGTTTGAAAGAGGTTCTTGATAAAATACCAGTGCTGACTGACTATTGTTATACTGTTGGTATGTTATCACAGAGTATGTTGTGATAAGCCATGACAGATATGTTAAGCTGAATTTTTGTGCTGAAAAGTCACAGATAGTTACAAAGCAGTAAGTTTGAATTCCTGATATGTTGCCAGGAATCCCCCGCTGCTCAGGCTGGCTGGCATGAGAGGACACGGCTCTCAGAATCTACCTTCAAGTTGTCAGCGAAACCCACTGTGAGTTTGACAGCAGCACTAGAAGGTCAGGTTTCCATGGCTAATATCTGTTTTGTCACTTCTGGTGTGGGTCTGTGCTGACAACCCCTGAACATAACCTGCGGAATTCACCAGAGAGCATCTTGTCTTCTCATCCAGGCTCACTGCCTGATTTCTCTGTTCCCAGACCTGCATTTTCTGTTGCCTCTATGTGCTTCACAAAGCCATTCTGATAATTGTTTCTGTAGATCAACAACATACTTGGCTCTCTTGGCCTGTCTTTGCTTTGTTTCTGCTCACAGACTGTCTATCAGGCTTTCTTAATTCAGAACAAAACTGATCTCCAGTGGTCTCAGAACCCTCTGTCTCTTTTCTAAGCACAGGGCTGCCTTCATGTCTCTTCCTGCGCAGAAAACCTGCAGGTATTCAAACTGGAAAAACTGGGACAGCATTTGTAACAAGAACAAAGCATGGATCAGAGACACCTATCCACTTCCACGTGGGCAGAAAGGAGAATGGAAGATGAAGAGCAAATAGTTCTTTGTCACCACATTCAACCAAGCAAAATTGTCCCTTTCATGCCTGATAGATGGAAATTAAAGACTGTAATGATAGTTGTTAAAATTTGAGAGAAAACATGAGCACAGGACTTATACTTACTGAAATGAGGGCTGAAAATGAGAAGGATCAGTATGTAGTTTAGCTGAGGAATGATGCAAGTAGAAGAATAGAAGGATAAAACTGGGTGAGTGGTGATGGGGGTGCAGGAAAGAGAAATACTCTAAAGAGCAATAATTCAAAAATAGCCATTTGGCTGAAAATTTGTCTAAATCTACTTGATTTTTTCCAGCTATAATAAGAATCCCATATAGTTGGAGTAAGACTTGTGCAGAAACAGTTCCAACATTTTCCCTGAGGTTTTGCAGGTGATTTTGAAAACTTCCAAAAGAGAGATAGCCTAGAATATTAGGTCAGGTACTAGATACAGACAAGATTTCCAGATTTCTGATATTTAATTTTTTAAGCTTCCAAGATATTTATAAGTTTTGGGTCAGGTCTGTAAGATAGTCTACTACCAAAGACAACCTTTATTTGCTGCTGCCTTTTCCTAAAAAACAATAAGCCCTTCAAGCTCTTTTGAAAATCTATCTATAAATCAATGTGAAAGAAGAGATTGAGAAGCAGGGAAGGTCCAGATCTACATACAACATCACATGCATGTCGTAATTTTCTTTGACAATATGGCACTTGAGAAGTTTCTGAGTTCTCAATCACTCTAGAATGGCTTGTGGCCCACAGCAGTAAAATAGTAGAGGAGTCACCGTGTAGGAAGTCATAAACCTTATTGTAATATATTATACACAGATGTATCTCCTACTCAATGTCCTCTTTAATTTACTGGCTGTTATGTAGGACAAATGTTTCTTGTGCAAAAGATAATTTTAAAACCAAAAGGAGAATTGTTTACTTACAATAGCCTGCAAAAGCACAGGAAGGCCTTATTGTTTTTTAGGAAAAGGCAGCAGCAAATAAAGGTGTCACAGATATAAAAATAAACTAATGGAAGACTGCATACAAAGTAAATAGCCAGAATAAATTCTTTTTTAGGCATTCATAGTCAAATTATGTCATGCATGTTAGTCCCCTTTTCTTCACTTGGAATCAAAGCAAAAATTCAAGATGTCAAAGTAGAATTACTTTTTGAGGTACTAATTCAAGGCCACCTTATGACAATGGATCTGTTTTTGTGCTTTCAGTGTAGATGCTTATGCCGTCTTATTTCTACAACCCAGTACAACTTTCTTCCTTGACACCTAATATAAAGCAAAAAGAGTTAAGTAACTTCTGTAACACCAAAATCCCCAAATGTGTGATTGGTCAGAGGAGTATAAATACAACCAGCTGTGCACGTCACATACATTTTCTGTTCCTGGTTCAGTGTGGGAAATCCCAGTAAAGTTGCTGGAGTTCTGTGTGGGTGGGTTCTGTACACTCTCATTGCGCCCTATCTGAAGCTGGTGGTAAAATTAGGTTAGAACAGTGACACATGGATACAGGGCAGTACAGAAAAACAAGCTGTGAAAATGTAGTTAATTCCTCTTATGTAGCTGTTTCTGCAGAATAAAACCATGCAGACAAAACCTGCTTGGAAGGGATCTAGAGTAGTGGTTTTCAACCTTCTTCGGTGAGCAGTAAAAATCCTGGTATGGAGTGGATCCCTATATCAGAAGCTGATTAACTTTTCCTGATAATCTTCAGGCCCCTGCAGACCAGGGATAATGCTTCAGATCACAGAGGGAAGAAATTTCTTAAGCAGATACATTTGGACATTTATTTTCTGTATTTTTGCAACCTGTTCCACAGAGCATCAATCTGCTGGCCCCTTTTTGCATGATCACTCACAAGATAAAAACAAGCCTTCCTGAAATAAGGCAGGGGCAATTTGCATGACAGCAAATTCTTTCTAAATTTTAATTTTCCTCACAGAATTGACTTTTATTTGCTAGAGAGGCAGAGAGTTGTGTGAGTCAAGTAGATCTCATACATCCTCATGAAATTCTATTCTGCCTCATTATTTTACAGACAAAATTGCCCATTGGCTTCACAGTGGGTTTGTGTCATGCCTTTCTTTAGAAACATTAAGAATGTAGATGCAACAGGAGAGGAGCAGAAGCAGGTCCTGAAAAGTGGATTTCTCAGTGGATTGTGCAGCTGGATGAAAATATGCAGGATGTAAGAACTGCAGCATTTTAGTTGTCAGCTGAATTTTCTCTGTGGTTAAAATCTCTGTCTTGTAGTATGGCAGGGTAAATCCTCAATAACCTGCGCAGCCTTCTAAGGTAGAACCTTGTAAGAGTAGTTGATGGTTTCAATGTAAAGCAGTCTTTGTAGTACATCTGGACCTGCTCTGGCACCTCAGTGGTCATAATGTCCTCTGTGGGATCATCTAAAATACCTAGGCATTTTCTGCTTGCCTTTTAATGGTTTTCATATTGGAAGGACAATGTGGAGGTATTTATTTTATGAAGCAGCCATGTTCCATTAGGTTTTTTTGTGTATGGTAGACTGTTCTCAGATGCAAAACCTGAAAGTATTGAAAGATAATTGGTAATTTCCCATGTTCCTCAAATAGCCTAGTCAGAAATTCACCAGAATTTTCTGCAAAATTTCTGGGGTTCAGAGAATACCCAAATATTCCTTTAGTTTTGCAATGCACAAAAAATAATTAACTGAAATATAAAGAACAAATACATTTCATTTAAATGACACATTTTTTTATCTATACTACTGTTTTCAAGGTTATATGTATGCTTGGTGAGAGATGAAACTGCAAATGCACTGTCACAAAAGGCTTATAGACGGCCACGGTTTTTTGCTGTGTTTGTACAGATTTGTCACAAAGTCAGCAGGTTCAGGAAGCTTTGAGCCCTGGCACAGCTGCTGATGGGGAGAGGTAAGGCACAGCAAGGGAGGGAAGGACTTGTGGTGGTTGAAGCTGGGGAAGGAGGAAGGATTGCGACAGTCTGGAAAGGCAAGGGCAAGTAAGAAAGCAGGGATAGAGGCTGTAATGGGAGAAGGAAGGAGATGGAGGAGGACTGAGAAAGGAGTGTAATAATTTGTGAGGGGTGTCAGGAAATGAAGCAAGAACAGATGGGAGAATGCAAATGAGAGAGAGAAGACAGCAGCACCTCTCGGGCTCAGCTGCAAAGAGGTTGAAACTGACACCTCTGTTTAATATAATCCTCTATTTGACTCTGGCTTTGAGAGCAGGGGTATCTGGAATGTGGGTTATGGAATGATTTGGAGTGTGTCTTTCTATGTGGCAATTGCTATCTCTTGTACAGCAGCTGCTTTGAGCCCTGCAGCCCAGCCAGAATGAGCTATGCAAATAGATGAGAAATGAAGGAACTACTCCTCCTCTCTATCTGTCTCACACCCTCTCTGGATCATCTAGCCCAAGTACTGACATCCTGTTGGGGGCTTCAGCATCTTGCCAAGAATACCTAGGAAGCAGAAGGGCACTGGAATCATAAATCTAGAAGTCTTGCAAAGCAAATCCTGTGGTGACATAAGTAAAATCTATATTCTGCAGAGAGCTCTATAAACTGAAATCCACCATTTTGTCTCCTACTAGAGAAAGTACATATGGCTTAAAAAATCATGGAGAAAGGATGTCATTATTTATTAAATTCTGTGAGATGAAGGCCTAATGAACCCTATTGACTTAATCACCATCTCTTTCCACTGCATTTTTTTCATGAGCAGTTTTCTTATAGATTGGATCCACAGTAAAGTGTGTACACGATTTCCATTTTCAGAATGTTTTTATAGTTTGATTCTTGTAGTGGAAAAATTACAGATCACTGAAGCTGATTTCAGTTCAGTCAAAACTGGTTTACTATGCAAAAACTGAGCACACTGTTATCTTTCACTAAAAGGTTATAGTTCTTTGGCACCAGTGCCAAAATTTGCATGAGGTATAGTGTCTTAAAATACACAACATGCCTGTCCTTCAAATTGTTGTAAAAGAAATACTGTGCTTGCTCAAAGTGATTATGCAAAGTGAATCTTGCCCTGTTTTGAACTTTGAGTCAAAGGACATAAATATTTTGAAAGGAGCTATTGGCTTACAAATGTGACTCCAGCTGAGACTTTAAACATCAAAGAGATGTGTTGATGGAGATCAGTAAGAATTTATAAAGCCGTGTGACTTAAAACATATCAGCCAGAGATGAAAAAGAGACTGAATTCTTGTGATCCTTACTTTCCCATAGTAAGTTGCATTTTCCTGGGGATGCTCAACTGCTATTAATGCCAAAACAGCACCATAAATGTTCATCTTCATATCTGTATAATATCAAATTATTCTCAGACAGACATGACTCATTGACAATTTCTTTCCTTATAATATAAGGTTCAGAAAAGACCATTTATCCCACTTGAGCCATCACCAAAATTTCCAAGGTGCTGCAGTTATTAGGCATTGGAATAACCCTTATTGGGACAGCAAGGTCAGGTGAAATAGATCAGGATGGTAGACCTGCATGTAAATAAGTGTACTTCATCAGAGGTGCTGGGGAAAGTTTAACACATTCTTTCTCTTGCTGAGGAGAAGCAGGGGAAGGAAGACTGTGCAAGGAGCAGTTTCACATAGAGACACAATTCAGCCTTTCACTGGATGGTAGTAGCAGTAACCATTGTGTGCCCTTTCTGGGAAAAGAACCTTTCAGAGTTTCTTTATTTTAACTTTTGTATGTGCTTAAAAATGATTTAAGATTTTTTTTGTTTAGTGAAAAATCTCTATCCCATGTTAGAGCTACATGATGTATTGAATATGTTATCTTTTACTGACAAAAAATCAAATGTAGAAAAGCTGTGCATCATAGTCTGATTTCATGTATTGGTGCCTGTACAAAAGAAGAAGCAGCAGAAAAGGGAATTCCTCTTTCCCACCACATTGTGTTTGTTCCACCTGCAATTAAACTTGGCACACAGTAGTTCTATAACTCATTTTTAGGCTTTTAAGATCAATTATTCCTCACATTAATTGACAAAAGAGCTTGTACTCCTTTTTTCCAGGAAAGCATTGCATCCTTTTATCTTTTAGCTTAAAAATTGTCAGGCCTGGACCTTGAATTGGGCATGGCTTGTGTCTGCAATGCAGCCATTCCAGTGGTATCAGGGTCAAACTTCTGAAATCAAAGAAATGCATCATGTTAGGAAACCTATGGTGGGCCTCAATCTGGTTTCTTCACTGAAGAAATCTGTAAGTAACCAAGCTTGTGCATGTGCCATCTGAACTTCACAGTAGGATTTTCTGTGTAATTTCCTGTTAACTCTGTCTTTTCCTTTCAAAACAAAAGGTAGCCATCTATACAGTCTTCTTCACTGGTCTTGACCTGAATTTTCAAAAAAGGGCAAGCAAGCAGAATGCCTTTCAAAAATTAAAGGGGGGTTAAAAAGTTCCCAAAATCTACCTATAGTAATTTCAGGGAGAAAAATTAAAAAAAAAGTTTAAAAAGCAAGCCTTTCAGATTATTCTTGTCATTATTTGTTTCTTGGAAGCCTCAAGTCCTGATTTAAGCATCTCCTGTGTTTCTAGTTCTTGGGCAATTTCTAAGCCTATACTTGTAAAGAAAAGAACACATATGTAAATTCCTATTCAAGAAAACATACATTTTTTCTGCCTATAATTCAAGTGTTTTGAAATGAAAAGGTCTCAACTTCTTGACTGACGTTCTTCCAGCTGTCAGAAAGTGCTCCTAATTTAGGTCAAATGTGTAGATTGCCCAAATGTTCATCTCAGGTTGTCAACCTCCTTCAGTTCTGAAAGTAGTGTGAAAACTCAAGGTCATTTCTAAGTCTTTGGAAACCTAGTGGATCACCCAGTGAATCACTGCAAGGAAACCATTTGGATCACACAGTGAAATGACAATTAAGGGAACAAAAAGCTATACTCTACATACTCCTGTGTAAGAATGATGAAACCTTAGGCATACTGAGTGAATGCCTTAACATTCACTGTTAATCCAAAGAGATCATTGTCAAAAATCTGTTCTTCAAATTAGACTTCAAAATAATTTGCATAGTCTGGCTCTGATATCAGCCATGGTTACTGATAAGCAACATATATTGGCATCATAGTCTTCATGCTTATATTTGTTGATTATGGTTTGAATGAGCCTGAGAAGGATTTTCCAGTGTGCTTCAGCTTCTGAGCTGTGCGGAAAGCTAACCCCTGAAAGTCTAAAAGGCAGATCTAGTATAAGAGACCTTCTGCCTCCATTTTAAATCTTATTTCTAGTATTTCCCCTTTAACTCTTTTCCATATTTAGATTTTGCCTCAGCATGCCAGAAGCTATATATTGGACAAGGATACAGAATCAGAAAGATACATTGAACAGAGCACTCCCACGCCAGCGCTCTGCAAGAATTTCTCTGGATGATGTTTCTGTGCAACATACATAGCCTAATCTTGTAGAAATGGCTGTTTCTATGTTTCTTGTTTGTTACTGAAGGGAGCACCAGAGCCATCACAGTCATGTGATACATATTCACTTTATAATTACTAATTTTTCTTTCTCTCACCTTACAGTAAGGCTTCATTTTTCAGGTAGTGGGAAAATAAAAATTTCTTATGAGAGATGATATGATGCTATGATTTTGGAGGTGAATTTTTTTCCTGGCATCTGACAAATTCTGTATTCAAAAGGGCTCAAAATTGGTAACGTTAGCCAGCAAAGTTTTAAAATATGTTTTATAAGAACAGATTAAAAGGAACCCAGGGAATTAATGAGTCTACTTTACTCCCTGTTTCTCTGACACCTGAGAACCTTCACACTGTGCTTCCTTCTAATATTATGTTCCTTTAAAAATAATTCTCCTATTTGCATTAATTTCTCTCTTTGGCAGTCATTTAATTTTCTTTAGTCTTCATTACTTTCAGTGAAAATGCAAGAAAGAGTATTTGTTAGTGTTTCTTCCTCCTTTGTTCTAATGTTTTGGTCAACCTTTTTCATCTGAGAGCTGAAAGATAAAAAGATTACAAAATTTTAATCTGGGAGTGTTCTCCATCTGGCCACTTTTTACTCTGAATAGTCTTTTTCCTGTGCCTTGTGTTTTAGTTATCATATTACACTTTTGCTCTTTCAGCTAATGTTTGCAGTTTGTTATTCATATCTACTGGTACTGCTAGGATTCTGGGTTTTATTTTTACTGATGGAAAGAATAACTTTTGGGAGAAAAACCTCTTGTTCAAATTGCTTGTTCCTTTCTCTCTCTTTTCCCCCCTTTCTCACATAATTTTGTTTGATTGAAGAATTGGTTTTTAGCCCTCCATCTGAGACTTCCCTGCTTTCTTTCCTCTACCTTGACATTTACACAGATCTGAAACTGAATTTTGGCTATTACTCAAGCTATTCCCTGTGATTTCCTTCCTGTCTCTGTTTCTTGCTTTTGTTTTGTAAAAGGAAACCTTAGTTGGTGTATGTACAAACACCTCACTGTAATCTTTGGAAATGCCCATTCCCATTTCTTTAGCTAAGATCTCCTGTAGTACGTGTCTACTGGAGAGTTCCACCTCATTTTCATACAACACTTTTATCATTTTCTTTTATTGCTGTAAGCTTGGGTATAGAAGGCTTACAATAAAATCCCAAATCACTATTTCTTAGGTTGTATTGTGATCAGTTTTTGTCTGGTACCCTCTATGTCACAGTCCATGAGAAGCCACCTACTAAAGAAAGTAGCTGCTGACTGTAGTTTAAAGTGCTAGATCATGTCTCCTAGTTACAGCTTCAAAACAGGAATCATGCAGAGTTCCAAACCCTTCTGCTCAAGGAAACCATTCTACCTTACTTGTTCTTGGCTATATATGCTGAAACACCTCACCATGGTAATTTGGATTCCCCCTAAAGAATATACCAGTTGGTTCCCTTGTTTTTCATTGGGGTTTTCTCTATTTACATACAAGTACAATGCAAAGGTCCACTGGTTTGTTTTATGCTGGGTTGAAAAAAAAAAGGAAGAAGAGAACATAATCCTGTTTCTCTAAATTAGAATAATATCCTCCCCAGCTATCCCCGGTAGGAAATACTTTCGTAGTTCCCTATTTCAAATCTTTTGTTAACTCTTTCACTTGACTGTGCATTTTTTAATCTGTACAGTATTTTTTTCCTTCCATTCGCCAGTTCTTAACTTTAACAAATGGATTCCTTTTATCCTGCAGTATTTTTCCACTTTCACCTCAGTGACTTGTATCAACTCTGGTTCTCTCAATTTTACACCTCCTTTATACAAAATTAATGTATTTTAAGTGCAATTACCTAATCTTCAGGTCTGGCTCTATCCTCATGATGATAACACCTGTTTAAAGTCTTTTTTATGAGAGGGCGCCTGGTGGCCTCAAACTTAGCCAAGGAATCTGTGTGATGAGAGTTTGTGGGGAGAAGCTCCTACTTTTTCGTGCCTCATTAGCACAGCACAGTGAAGAAAGGCCATGCCATATACTGGTTGAATTATAGTGGTGTTAAAAAATGAAGCTTAGGATGTGTCTGAGAATCTAGCTAGCTAGCAGTTACTGGTGAAATTGTGATTTTCCATCTGATTGGAGCCAGCTCTCCTGCCCAGGTCTTCAGGCTGAAGGCAGTTTAGCTTCACAAAGAAACTGAAATTTTATCTTTGTTTCCCATCAACAGAAAATGTGTTCCGGTGCAAGGTAAGATATAGCTAAAATAATTTCCTTTTGCATCTAATTTATCTCCTGAGAGGACCTGCCTCTGCAGAATAGTTCTCTGCTCCTTGTTGTTTTCTAAATATGGTATTCTTACACAACAGTAAGTAAGTAAGGCAATCAATCAGGTAGCTTTGTGTGGGGAAGCACCTACTGAAGCTGTTTATTTTTGTTTCAATTAATAGTATTATATATACTATTATATATAATACTACCCTTACAGTGCATGTATGTTCCCAAATATCAGTTTATAAACTGTGTTGAAATGTTATCATTGTCACTTAATATTTCATTGCTCATTAAATCTGAAACATGCTTACCAATGTATAAGCATGTTTCCAATGCCTCCAAATAGATTCATGGGTGCATTTGTGTACTGAGGGTAAGACGCAGAGTCATAGCCTGAAAATGTAAGTCTTTGGAAGTACAGCAATGATTTATGAGTTCTCATGCACAGGAGTGTAGGAAGTGCAAAGGATTTGAGTTTACTCTTGCGACAAAAAAATCATTTTGTGTTCAGTTTTTTGTTTCCTTGTAATAACCCACGGTAGGTATGTCAAGCATCTTGTAAAAATGTCCTAAAACACAGACATGGTTCAGTTTCTCTCTTGCGGTGTGTGTCTGCATGCTTCATTGATTCTTCAGAGCTGAAAGTGCTGGTTTAATTACAGTTCAGTTCAAGTCACAAGTGACATTGAGAGACATCCATTTGGACCTCTTGTCCTTGGTAATGAAAACATCACTAGTTTTGCTAGGCATTAGCAAAGGGTAACACCTTTAAATTCTCCTGTGTTCAAGCTACATAAATTTTTGCACTTATTCCTAGTATTTTCAGTAACTCACTGTAATAATGTGTGCTGACAATTTAATAACCAGACAGAGCAAGAAGATAAACACATCCAACCCCAACCTTTCTATGATTCCTGATGTCATAGACACTTGTTGGAGTTTCAAACACCAGTGGACCAAAAATGTAATTACTTGTGGTGTGTGTGCCACAATTTTAGTAAGAGTGGAAGGATGAATGGAGAAGGGATCAGGAAATCAGTCTTTGTTTTTTGCAGTTTTTACAGTTGAGTATCTGTTTAGTTGTGATCTTCCTCAGCTGGGCATTTTTACTGAGGTACAAGGAGAAGAATAAAGAGGACTACTCTATAATGATATTGGAAAGAGTGAAGAGAAATGCAAATTTTTTCTGGTAAAGTGAATATTTTAATAATCTTACTTTTTAAATTTAAGAAACTTCAGGTGTTTCATTACAAAGTGTTTTTAATAACAATAAAAGGGAAATGGCTCTACTCAGAATATTCTGCTATGAATATAAAGACAAAATATTTTCAAGAACTTTCCTTCCAACCACAGACTCTTTTTCACTCTTTTTCTTGGATCTCTGCATCTCAAGCATGTGACCTTTGTAACTGAGCATGAATGTGCAGCTACATTGTCTCTGAACAATTTATTTGACTTCAGGCTACAGTACTCACAAGCCAAGAGCTGCCAGCTCTGTGTAGCTGGGAACTCTGATTTCAAATTCAAAGGTCCTCTCTACACACAAACATCCCCCAGCCTGGAAAATGCATACACTGGTATAGCTGACTTTGTGCAGGTTTGCTCAATGGTCTTTGCTATGTGTAAATTGAAGCAGTGGTCTTGAATTTTGAGTTAGTGTTGAACATATTTGTACCACAGTAGCTTGTGAATACTTGGTGGAAAAAAAATCAGTGCTCACTTGCTTTATTGAGAATAAATCTGTATGTTCTTTTACATTGCAGTAGAATTTGTTTGGATTTAAATAGCAATATTGTTTTCTGGAAGTTAAGATAAATTATGTGCTCTTTGATAAAACAGTTGCACTGGAGATATGTCTTCTTTTCTCATACCAAGAATTTTCATGTGATTTTGTTCATGCGTTGTATGGACATAAACACAATGTTCCAATTTAGTCTAAACAATTGGGGCCTTCATTTATGAAGAACTGTGAGAAAGTCTGACAAGAGACGTTCAAGGGAAAGTGCATAAAATCAGCCCTGGAATCTCCCAGCATATCTAAACTTGTCAGTAATTAAATTCAGAAACTGCTGGAATCCTTTAGAAGTTGAGTAGCTGGGGGAATATTTAATTTTTCTCCCTCAGTGGATTGATTAGTATGGTATTTCTGTTACATGTGAAGAAATCAGCCCCTATGTGAGCCAGCCAAAATGCTCCAAGGCTTCTTTGGAAAGAAACTTTTAGCCTTGTTAATATGTGGTTTAAGAGACAGTGAGTGAGAGAGACTATATGAGGGCATAATGTTTAGGTTTTGGCATTGTAAATGGAAAATCAGGTATCTGAATTTCTCCTTGCAGGGCAATGACAAGGAAACCTTAGTTGCTAAACACTTTTTACAGTTATGCTTATGAGAGGCTGAGCCTATTCTCATTTGAACTCAAGAGGCGGGATGAAGGAAAGAGCCAAATATCACTTACCAACAGAAGACAAAAGGCAAACCAGAAAGTTGCTACTACAGGTGAACTCTCATCTAAATGTAACTGGAAAGGAAACTGTGTTCCTCATCTGAGTTATCAGCAGCAGCTTTTCCTGAGCCAGACATGTCTTAGTTCTGATCTGCAGTAATGCCTGAATGAGAGCAAGGTTTACTAATAAAAACCTTTGTTTTTCCTTTTGTGTAATTTATCATAATTACAGACATAACTTTATTTTAGAAAGTTTTACCTGAAATCTCATTCTGGTTTTGATAGGATTCAAGTGGAATTAATTCTATTGATATCAGGTATTAAAATTAAGCTTATTCTGAGCATTGTCTTTTTCTCTAATTCTCTTCCTAATAGTCACTCTTTTTTTTCTTTCTTGAGCACAAAAGACAGTTTTGAGGGAAGTGGAAACTATTCATGTCTATTTTTAACTCCTAATCTTTATAATATATGCAGACCTGACTTTACAGAATTAATACTTTAAATTGTCTCTAAAGGAAAATTCTTCTTGAACTCTAGACTCACTGGCTGAATGCTAACAACATATTCTACCCAAGCATGAAAAAACCTAATGGTAGCAGACAATTAAACAAATGAGCAAAAGGGGTGGGGAAAACAAGAAATGTGAAATGTCAGATCAGGATTAAAGTACATATGCACGTACACAGGTATTTTGCATAAAAGCCCTTTTCCGATTTTTTGGCACTATTTTGTGGGAATCCTAATTTGAAAATGAGAGGTTTTGGGAGACAGTATCAAAAGTCTACCGCTGTTTCCATCATACTTTGGATGATAGAACTATACTGATTCCAAACTGTAAAACTTAAGGAGCTAAAACCACTAGTCCTTGCAATTGTAATTGTTGTCAACTCTTGGAGCTTTCTTGCTAACTGGTCAATGTTTAATGTTCTACTTTTGAAACCTAAGTTCCTGGAATCAGCTGACTAAATGAGTTAAGATTCCCACCATAAGACTAAAAAGGAAAATTCAAATTTTCATAAGTACGGAAAAAATCAAATAAATGAACTCCACTGGTATGCAAACCAGAAGGAAGGATCCAATATTTTGAAAATTATAGTATTAAAAAATTTAATGCATCATTTTATTTAGTGGAATATGTACAGTCATGAAACAAGCAAAAAAAGAAAATATCAATTGAGTGTTTTTTTGTTATTTCTCTTTTTTTTCGTGGCTTTCAATGTACTTTTACACTTGTGTTCAGAGCCAGAGCATTGCAATTTTGCAATCCTGCTACAGCAGACAGTTCCAGTTATTTCTTGCTTCTGGAGGAAGAAATGCACAGGAATGAGGAACATTATTCTAAAACCACTGCAAAGAAAAAGAGAACAGCCTGTATTTAGCCTTCTTTCCACTTTTCCTCTATACTAACTTTGGACACAAGTCTCCTACAATGAAGAGCTTTATATGTTTTTGCTGCCAATTCCAAAAGGAAATGTTGTGTTATGCAATCAATGGAATTTCACAGTAGATAGCTTTACATAAATGAAGCTGTTCTGGATAGTGAGTGTGCTGGGAGATACCTCTTGCTCTAAGGAGGAAAGATGCTGTTGCAGTGCTCCTGGCTGTTCAGATTCCTCATGTTTTATTGACGTGCTCCTCTGATCCAGGGTAGGTATTAACAGGAGATGCTGATCAAACTTCTGCACTGCTGCTCTGTGTTGGGGTACAGGAGGGACCATGGGCTATGGGCTGGGCATGGTTGGTGCCCCCAGGCTGCAGGGGCTGTGCCAGCCCTGGCTGGGTGTGGAGCCACCATGCCCAACAAGCTAACCAGAGAGGGGCTGGGAGAGCTGGGGGCCAGTGGCCACCAGGGGAAGGCACGGTGACAAGACAGGTCCTGGGGTGCAGTGGGCAGTCAGCCTGTGGGCCAGGAGCAGGGACTCTGATCAGTGGGGTACATGGCCGTGTGCAGATGTGGCCATAACACAGCTGCAACACAGCTCAGGCAGAGGCAAAGGGCAACAACACAGCTAAAAGCAGCTCCCAAGGGAAGGAGAGGCAGTGTCTGCTGGGGCTCCTTCTAGTTTTCTTCACAGCAGCTTTCAAAGTCAGCAGTTGTGCTCTTTCTAAGCTGGCCCTGAGCCCAGCAGTCAAAGCCTCAGGAGTAGTAGGATGTGCTTTAAGCCATGTCACTGCCTGCTTGCATGATGCCATAAAAATGGAGTTCAGATGAAACAAAATTCCTGTAGGAGGTCAGAACAAAGTTGTGTCTAGCTCCATTTGCTATATCCACTGATAGATATCCTCTGCTAAGAGTATAAGGACAGGACAAGCACGTAGTGATGTTTCTCCAAGGACCTATCTGATCTTCCCTTGACTTCATAGAAAATTGTAGTATTGCCAGAGTTCATTAATTTTTTTCTGTTTATTCTATCATAAATCCAAATTTCTAACATCCTTGCCTCAGTTTTAGAGTATTATATATCTCAAAATCCCTCTACTCCCCTGCTGCTCTTCAAAATAATTTTTTTGGCTGGTGTTGGTCTCTGGAAAGACCTCTCAGACAAATCTGTTTATTATCAACTTCCAGCTTATCTGACCAGGTGGCAGAGGGAAAAGGACTTTTCCCCCTTGAATATCCTGAAAAAGATGAGCTAGACATACAGATAGTAATTCTTGATGGATTTCTCTCATATGAATTTAACTAATATTCTCTTCAAGACAGGTAAACTCTGGGTCCACAAACTATTCTGTCAAAGAATTCCAATAGTTAACAACACCTGCCTCTGTGTTGAAATGTGCTCCTTCAATGTTCTCATGACATTTAGTACTTGAGTTAAAAGAAAATATGGATGGTTGATCTCCATGTTTCTTCTTCCTGCTGCCTATGGTTTTAGAGACCCTTATCTTAATTCCCCAGGATTCCCTCTGAGCCAGATGAGAGTCTTACTCTACTTTCTCATCACCTCTACTGAAGCCCTTTCACATTTCTAATTATCTTTTCAAGCATTTCTTCTGGTTCTTCTGTGTCCTTTTTAAAATGCAGAGACAGAATTACAGAGCTTAATATGTAGGGAACCCTGATTCCTTACAGTGGAGTATTTTGTTCTCAATTTTGTTCTTAATAATTAGCTGAGAACCCATGATTTTGTATACAAATTTAGGATTTTTCTTGCCCTTGTGCATTCCTTTTAATTTTTCCTTAGTGACCTAAAACTGTCTTTTTATTATGCAGTGTGCAAAGCACCTCTGCACTCTTTGACCCCCATTCTCGCCTATTCCTGCTCAGAATCAGTTCATATCATTAGCAGATGTTTTCAGCTGTTGCTCACATCCTTTCTGGTTTATCCTCACTCTATGGAGCAGCATCAGCATACGATTTTTCTCAATCTTAATTATGTTATTCTGTTCTATTTTTATTCTGTTTTGTGTTTCCTGACTTTTAATGAGGTATTTACCACGCACTGCCCCAACTAATTATTTTTCTGAAAATGTGCTGAAGGGACACTGTTAAAAAGCACCTTTAAAAAGCCAGGTAGTTTATATCAGCTGAATGTACTTGTTGACCCCATGAAAAACTCCCATAAATTTTCTAGGCAGAACCATGGTGAAAACTCTTGCTATTTTTTTCCCAAATATGTAATCTTTCTCCACATGTCTACTAATTGTGTTATTCACAATAATTTCTACTAATTTTCCCACCTTAGATATGGCCAGAGTTAGAAGTCTGCAGCTCCCTTGTAAATATTCTTTAAAAAATTGTCATCCTGTTTTCCACCTCACTCCTCAGATAAAAGGACTAATAGAAGAGAGATTACAAACTGTTAGTTTTTTCCCAGCAGTTTGCTCGAGTTCCTTTATAATTTTGGGGTTAATATAATCTCAGTCCTGGTCATTTATAACTGTTTATTTTTTGGATTGCTCTGTTTAAGCTTCTCCTGTTGTCTCTTACTTAAGATACACCCTTTAACTTGCTTAAAAAAAAGTGGTGATGTCTCCATTTGTTTCTACAGCCATTCTTTTGGTTCTATTTGAAATTTATTTGGGAAGAAATCTTGCCAGATGGTAAAAAACTGTCTACTTTCTAATTAGATCAAGGAAAAATTCTTTGAAATTTCTCTTCCAGATTATAGTTTGACACTAAATCACAGAGTGGGTAACATGTTAACCAGTTTCTGCTCAATAGTCTAAATTTTGTGTTTAACCCTTTGTGCATCCTATACTAAACATAAAGCTTTCTGTGGCACTTTATACATTCAGGTAGTATAAGAGTTCAATAATCTTACTTGTGGCAACTATACTGGAAGGCAACTAATTTTCAGTAATAATACTCTTACCATACCTAAAACCTTATTACATTGTAAGAATAGACTGTGATATTTTGCAGTTATGTCAATAACAGCTGTTCACACAAATATACAGATTAGAAAATTGTAGAATTTTTGACCAAAAAGGCAGCATTGTGCCTCTAAAAAGCCCTGACTAAGACATGAACAACTGGTGGGCAAAAGAGCATTATAAAAATGGCAATTTGCTTTAGTTTTCTGCACTAAATCAGTGAGTGGCATTCAGTCCTTTTCTGTCTGTAACTTCAAAAAATTATTATTATTATTTTTGCCTTGGCTATCTCAGATCCTCCTGTGGTTGTAAAAAGATCTGTTAACAGGATCTGTATCAGAATGGAAATGAAACCACCTTGCACCTAAGTGTGCTGCTAAATCATGGAAATTGCTGCTCATTCTCTGTCATCTAGAGATACCCAAACATACCCAGCTTGTGAAGAAGCATCACATAAAGGTTGATGTTTTCTGTACAGGCAGCAGGGACAGACATTCCTGGCTTCATTTGTGCACAGCAGGAGGAATTTCCAGTTTGCTGATTTTTTTGTTATGGCATAATGCACTACTAGTGACAGCCATACTGAGCTGGGGACTCCCAGTCACAGCCATTCATTTCCCACTTTTTGTCTCCACTCTTTTACTTTTTGATGTCTTGTACAGAGGCCAAAAGTTTTTAATTTTGTAACATTTTTGGAGACTGTGCTCACAGTTATTAATGACCTGGACAATTAAAAAAACCCAAACAGCCACCCCTATCAAAAGGTATGGACAGCAAATTCTTAAGGGGTAAAATAACAACAATCCAGCTGTGAGACTGGATGGATTTGGGTCTGATTCTTCCTGCACCCTGAGTTCAATAATAAGTGTGTTCTGTTAATAGCTGCACAAATTGCTGGGTTAGTTAGCTTTGAAGGGAGGCTGATGTCAGATTTTAAAACAGATGTAGCAGCAGCAGCAGTGCTTCATTCCTCACATTCCTTGTCATCATAGCCATCTCCAACCTGGAGGGCTGGCAGGACTACTTAGCTGCTGCTCTCATTAGAGCTGGCATTCAGCTGGCAGAGGAAGAGAAAAAAAATTGACTTTCTGGTTTGCTTGCTTACTTTGTATCCCCCATCCTTCTGCAGTGTTCTCCCCTAATTTCTCCCTCAGATACTGAGATTTTTTTGCTGTTTCTCTTCTTCATTGAGCTCTCCTATATTTGTTGAGACTATCAAATGGTTGGTTGTCTTCAGTCTTAACTATGTAAATGTAGGAAATTAAATATGACTATCTGGCATTTGTAAGAATTTCCTGCAAAAGGGTGTCTGCAGGTTTTGGACTACTGGGTGGTGAAATGCATCATACCGTGTTAGTAAATAACTGAATTTGCAAAATATATTTTGCAAGTATTATTTGCATTGCACTTAAAGCAATATTTGCAAAAGTTACATACTGTGGAAGTAGGATAATTAAGAAAAAAGAACAAAAAATAATTTTAAGAACATAGTGTCCGTTCAGCCTAGAATGTATCATGTATCCCTGCACATATATGATATAGCAGGTGTTTCAATTATTAATCACTTGGTATTTTGCTCCTTGTGCCTTAATGCATGAGATGGTGAGGAAGTGGCCATATTTTTTTTCCTTTATCACGATATTCAATGCCTTATGTTTGCTGTACATTCAGAGCTAAGCCTGTTCTGAGCAAACAATTATTAATTTCTGCATGGGTTCTGCTGCTGATAATAACATTTCTGTGTACCTCACAAATATTAAGATACTGACCCACAACCTGTGGAAGGTCGAGGCATACGACTGCTGCTTTACAGGTAGAGTGTTAAGCTGCAGAGGGCTAGAGATCATTCGTGAGCAATCTTTGTGACTGCTCTGAATGCAGTTAGAGCTGGTCAGGGAGCCCCACGTTGGTTGCAGGGGCAGCTCCTGGGGGCCTGCGGGAGCTGCTGTGTTTGCTCAGTACCCTGCAGCCGGGGAGTGCTTGCTAAATGCCCTGTACAGCCCCACCCCCAGCAGCATCGTGGCTTGGGCAGGCAGAGGTAGGTAAGTATAAATACCACACCGAGGGCAGAAACTTGAATTTCTTTATGGCATGGAACTGATTGCCCAACTAAAGATGTGCCCAAGACCTTTCAGGTATGTACAGGGTGGACTGGCGCAGGGCTGCTTGAGTGGTGGAATATGGAGTAAGAGAGAGAAAACAACAACAACAGCAAAAACAACACCATATTCCCCAAGGGAAAACATAAAGAAAAAAACCCCAGATGCACAGATGGCCAAGCACAGCCTTGGAGCAGTCCCCTGAGAGAGGTCCCCTCGGTGGAGAAATTTTTGGCTGGAAGGATTGGAGATGTGAGCAGGGAGAGGATCTCTAGCTCTTTGATTTTTCTGGTGTTGAAGGAAGCAGGATATTGCACATTCCTGTGCTGTATCTGGCCTGCCTCAAAGACACCTGACCCCCACCCACACATCTTCCTTTTGAAGGGACAGTTTTCAGACTCTTGGTATTGTTTTATCTGGTTTGACTGAGATGCTTAGGTTTGAAAACCTAACATGTTTAGTCATGCTCGCACCAACCTCAGTTATGCACAGGGAATACTGAACACTCCTCCAAATTGGATTTTCGTAGATTGAACCAACATTCAAAATAGGTTTTGGATGCAGTTGAACTGATGCTGCTTTCCAGATTTCTTTTTGTGTTTTTTTTCCTCCAAAATTCACTCATAGGGAAATATGATTGCCTGGCAAGGCTTGATCTTCTAGAGATCTGTCATGGATCTTATCCCACTCATGGTAATGGAAAAAGACTGTTTTTCTATTGGTGTGAACAGTCACCAGAGGTGGGAAATCTTCAGAATTTGCAGTTACTGGGTTACTTCACAGGTCAGTCACGGCTCTGACTTTCCTCTTTTTTCTAAACTGTGAAGACAACCTTTAGAAGAACAGCTGATTGGTCCATATGGGTCTACCGGATTTTTGCTTATGCAATTAATTAAGAACTCACCCCACTTTTTTACCTTCAAATATACTTGGATACCTCAATTTTCATTTCCTTTATGAGTTTACATAATTTTGCCCATGAGGGTTGACTACATTGCTTCCCATTCCTTTCTTTCTTTCTTTCTGTCCCTGCAAAGCAGCCTTTGTTGTGCTGTCCTTGGATACCTCATATGTGCAGTTTGTTTGATTAAGGTATTCTTTTGAAGTTTGATTTGGAACAGAGCATGCACATTGTCCTTGAAGCTGTGTCAAGCAGGTAATCTGGTTTCTCATTGCCTAATGGTTCAGTAGTTTTACCTTTCAAACCACACCAGCTCTGGCAGTCTTAGGAATCCCTTGTATACTAGGAAAATACAAGTTCTAAAAGACATGCCCAGGCACATTTGCTCAAATATGTGCTGTATATAAGGTATGTGTACCCTTAGCTTTTAGTGAAAGTTATTTCCAAACAACAGAAAGCACCTTCAGTTTATTTGCTGGTGGAGTTTGAAATGATGTTTCACTGCAGAAAATATCAGTATAGATGCATCTGATTGAGAAATAGAGCCTATTTCTCTGAAAAACTATTTCCCTGTGTTTATTTCTAGAGATGAACTACTGGTTTAAGAGGAAAAATACCACTTTTAAGCTTCACAAGGTCAAAAAGAGAAATTGAGATTCATATAATTTTATCTTTGGCTGTTGGGTTATTTAGGCTTTTAGGATTTAATTCATCTACAAAATAAGTCTGAATGTTTTTTATAGTCTCAGGTGGAAGCTTACATCTGGGTTGTTAAGGGGTCAAATTTCTTATTCTGAGTTAGACTATCAATGAAAATTTAAAAGATGTAGAGATGTAATTTTAAAATGTGACCCATTAGAAAAGATCAGATGCCCATTTGGTGGAATGTTGTATTTAGTGCTAACAAAAAATTTCAGAAATGTCTATATGCTAAACCAGACTTCTTTAACCCTGTTGAGTGAAACCTGAGGGTTTCAGGCTGGTCTTTTTAAAGTCTGTAAACAAAATCCAGTGGGGCATATAATTACAATGCCTTTTTAAACAAGAGTGAAAATTCCACTTGAGAGACCTCAAAACAGATTCTTAAGACCAGAATTTATAAATATAATCTAAAACGCTACGTTACATGGATTCTGTTCCACTCCATAATGTAATGTATCCTCATACATTTTAGATAGTCCCAACAAAATCAATAACACTACCTTACGTGATTATTTCTTTCCTATATTCCATTCCCTATGTTCAGGTGCATCTCGGCTACATTTGATTAATTTTTTAGCACCAAGCACTATTGAAAAGGACTTTCTTCTGCTTAAATTAGGAAGCTGAAAAAGGAAATTTCTATCAGAATTTAAAGGACCTCTATTTTCCATCCATAGGTATAGGTATTCGCCGATTTGAGATTTTTTTAACTTTTTTTTGTGAAAGAGAGAATGCAGGTAGAAAGATTAATCTTAATAATAATATCCCCAATTCAAGCAGTTTGGTATATTTACAGTATGTCTATGGATGGCAATATCATGAATGACAATAACTCATATTTTCTCATTTAATTTGCACAATCATTTCAGACTGCAATTCTGCAATTCTCAGACTGCAATTTTTTTCTACTACTATTACTTTTGAGTAAAAAAAGTGATAAATTTGTTTAATAAATAAATTTATGTCATAAACAATAAAAATGAAATGGTTTTAAATGCTTTTTATCTTGTTTTCCTCGGCCTTGAGAATGATTTCTTCCTACACTACAGCATCACCTTCCGTGTTCATTAAAATTTGAAGCTAAAGCAGTACAAAATATTGATTTTTTCCCCCCTTTCTTGTGAGTAGGATTCTTCATTTCAATGCAGCTTTAGGGAATTAAATATGGATTTGAAAGAGATGTCCAGCTGCTCATACCATTTGGCAGAAGCTGTCTGAACTGTGAAAGTGGAGGAGAAATGCAGTCATCTCGAGCTGTTCCAGCCTCTTCTTGACTAGACAACTCCATCCATTATGAATCCCCTGGGCCAGATCCTCACTGAGGTAAATTGGCACTGTTTCCTTAGGTTCATTGCTTCTGTGCTGACTTACACCAGCTGGGCCCTAGATTATATTCTCATTAAGTGGACAAAAGTAGCCAAAGCATGTCTGCAGGACTCAGGATTGAAATACATTTCTGTAAGTACCGTCTTGCTCTAGCGGCAGCACTAATGTGATGGAGGCCCCTGATAGCCTCTGTAGAGCTGCTCTCAGGGGAAAGGGACTGAGGTAATGTATCCACAGCTGTGAGCTGCTGTCCCTTTGGACCAGGGGGAAGTAGCTGTGCCAAATGAAGCAGAGGAACCATGAGCCATGCTGGCACATCCTGGACCAGCAGCCCCAGCGCCCACATTGTTGTGCTACACACTCTTTCCTGATAACTTTCTTTCCTGCCTCCTTTACCGCTGGATCCAGGTCTCACACAGGACAATTCCTCTTTTCTCACATGTCCATTGAAAAATAGTGGAAAGGGGATAGTGCTTTTCAAGGCGTTACAATGCATGTGAAGGTTTGATGTGCCTCTCCCTTGTCTTCTCAAAACCAGCAAAAGCCAGAAGCATGGAATAGTCATACTATAGATATGGTCTGAGGAGTTCAGCATTGTGACTTGGATAACATTTCCTCTGCAAGGGAGAAAGGGATATTTTTCATACCTGTGAAAATGAAACACAGCACTTTTTCGTAGAAGATCTCAGATTTACTGCTCTTCTAATGGAGAGTGAAATAAATAGGTTGGCACCTAATCCATATTAAATACTAATAAGTTCCTAGACAAAGTTCTAATACCACCAAGGCAGGCTGTCAACTGGATGCAATCTGTCTGGGAGAGTTAGAAAGGTGTCTGCTTCTGCCAGATTTAAAATAATCTCATTGTCTTCACAAGCCTTGGTCCTTCTGCGTCCTGTACATGGTCCATGTAGACAGGAGTGTGCAGCCATGAATATTTTAGAGCCTTGACACCCTCTTCAACTAGAAAATTGGCATGTTTCTGAACCTGAAAATGTGGAAAAAGAGTGGATCAATCAAATGGTATGATGATGCTAACACATGTTGCATTTAGCTTGGGTAATGACAGCATACTTGATGCACATGTATGTAGGATTCTATTTATTAATAACCTAAAATGAATGAATGCTCTCTTAAGAAAATGAAAAGAAATGATTCACAAGTGACACAAAAGCCTACTAATGAGGAGTTTAAAAGATTTTCATTGCCAGGGGGAAAAAATGACAGTGTTTATAAATGCTGCCTGATTTTATTGGCCAAAGGCTCAAAACACTAACAGCATGTTATGCTTTTTATTTGCCGAGTGGCCATTTTGGGCTTGTCTCTGCTGACTGTATTGGGCTTGGTTTCAATTCTCTCTTAATCCTGCAATGAACCTTTAATAAAGCTGGATTGACTTTAAATCGTTACTTTGAAGCATTAATTAAAATAAAACAGGAGGGACCAAAAGATCAAATGATCCATTGTGGTGGTGGTGGTAGTGGTTTTTAAATCAAAGCTCTCTTCTCCACCCCTCTCCAGAAAAAAATAAGCCTTTGAAGGCTGCAGCTGTAGGACTTCCAACATGGTTTTTAAGCTGACCTTAGGTTTTAATTACTTTTGCTGTTTTGGGTTGGCATTTTCTATATTTTTGAAGTGTTTAGGACAATTCTTTTTACCCTTCCTTTCAGAAAAGTAGAGGTTAAAAAAGGCAAAATTTCTGTAAATAGTGTGACGGGGCATGGCAAGCCCACTCAGCCTGCTCTGTTCTGTGTTCCAAGAGCACAATCTCTTGCAAAGGCTGGAAATGGCCCTGGAAAGTTCTCTGCTTTCTGAGCCAAATTGTAATAGCAAGCATATCCAGTGCTTCAGTTCTGGATTCTTTTTTTATATTTTTTTTTATTTTATTTCTTAGTGACCCTCCAGCAGTCTCTTTGTTGCCTTTTCTACTAATAGGTAGCAGCATGTTCTCCAGACAATAAAGCTTGTATAGTAACTGCACTCCCTGTTCTGCTCCACTGTGCCTCCAGCCTGCAGAAAAGCTCACAGATAGAAGAAAGAAATGTGATTTGAACAGAAATGTTAGCCTCTCTCAGGACTGATATTAATTACCTGGTTTGGTTACACTTCAGGAACTAGTTCAGGGACACCTGATCCTTGTTGTCAAGGCTGCTATTTCATAAGTAAATGATCTCATCAGTTGTTCTCAAACCAATTGGTCTTTGTATTGTTTATCAATTCCTGTACTCCCTGTGTCAGGTTACAGCAGTTTTCCTGTACTACTTTAAAAAAATACAATTAAGCTTGTGAGAAACCTATCAGCTGTGCTACAAGGAAACCTAATAATCAGTTGCTTAGGCCTTGCTTCAAGTGTTATTCACTTGCTTGAACTGAAGACTTGAAAATATTTGATAGCATTACTGAAAGGGAAGCTGAAGAAGAGGGGCTGTGTAATTTTCTTCAGCCTCAGTTAGGTGGAAAGTCATGGATCTGTTTTCTAAGGCTGTCTCCAGGAAGGTAATGTCAACCTGATACAAAATGTGTGACTTCAGACACAGGTAAGGTGGTCCACTGAGGAGGAGGAGGGTAAAGATGTTTAACTTAACAGCTGTGAGGAGTTAGGTTGCTGCTGAGCTGTGCAACCTGAAGCTGTGCAGGATTTCACTCATCCTCCATCTCCCTCCTCCCAAGGACCAGAGGAAAGGAAACGCACAAGGACAAGCTGTCAAGGCCTGCAGTGATTTCTCAGTGATATCACAATATCAGATACCACTGAATCAAGAAGCAATTGTATCAGTACAAGTTCCATTGTAAAGTGAGCTCAGATGTGGCCTAGTTTGGAACACATGCAAAATAATTTTGCTTTTAGCCAATCTTACAGTCCAAAGTAATGGCTAAGGAGAAACTGTGAAATGCATCCTTGTGGGATGGTCACTTCACACCAGGGAGAATCTGGGGGTGGGTAGGAGGTGAGAAAAGCTTTAACATAAAGCCAGATGCTGCTGTCACTGCAGTGAACAGAGTTTTATTGTTTTTTCTAGGAGAGTGAATCTTCTGGTTTTGTCCTCTACGGTATCTTGGATCCAGGGCTTACTGGGGGAGGAGGATGAGGAGAGGGGTTAGACAGACAAGAAAGTACTTCTCATTTACTTGGTGGAAGTACAGTGCTTTTTCCACTGCATTGCTTTGCACTGGGCTGAGTAGGAGGGATGGAGTTGTCAAAAATAATTATGGGAAAAAGGAAGCAGAAAACTAAAAAAAAAAAATCCCTAAATGTTGAGAGCAGCTGCAAGCTTAAAAATATGAATTCAAAGTGAATTGCTTCTTATATAGCAACATGTTAGCTTCTCTGGTGGGCAAACTGCTCTTCTTGACACAGTCACTCAGAATTAGTCATATATACTCTTGCTAGGCACCAATCTGTTAGGTCTCCTGCTACAGGAGCTAATTGCTTTTTAAGCTGATGCATACAAATATAGTTACTTAGTTAATCTCTCCCTCTCGGCTCCCTCTAGCATGTTTGAAGTGTCACCAGCCTTATGAAAACTTCCTGAAAATATTCCTGATTTTAAGTCTTGCCAGTCAAAAAGAGATGATAAGAGGATAGGAGTGTAGTGGGAGAGGGGAAGAATGATTCAAAAGGGGATTAAGCCCTCTCCACCACCACTTTCCCAGCAGATCAGAATAAAACAACTAACACAAAAGAAATTTTGCAGATTTATACCCATGGGAGATGTGATTCATTTCTTCATTTCAGTTTGCTGTATGGCATGATTTTAACTTATTTAGAAGATGTTTCTTAAAAATGCTGTCACTGTCCCAGAGTCTGTGACAATTAATCACATAGAAATGAAAAAAAAAGCCCAAACAAGATCCACATTCTTTTAATAAGAAAAAAAAAAAGTAAAAATCACCTTTCATTTTATTTTTAATAATTTTTTATAATCTTCATTGGAAAATAATCAAGACAGTGATTTTAGCAAATTAGACGTAAATCTTCTCTTAATTATTATTTTTGGAAGGTAGGTGGTGAATGATGGGCAGAGAATGTGTAAGTATGAGAAGTTACTTCAAGAATGAAAGTTTGAACATAATTAAAGGGAAGAAGCAATAAGAACAAAAATGTCAGAGTACGTATGGTATACAGAGAGCTTCCTGTGAGACCTTGCAGTGTTAGTTTGGGAGGAGTTTGTTTGAAATGAATACTTTTACATTTCTTGAGAATTTCCTGCTTTAATGGTGACATGAGGAAATGTAACACTTGGTCAAAACCAAGTAACTGTTTTTTCACTGTGTCTACTCAAAAATCACGTTTCTGACAGTATTTGACATTCTATTTTTCTCAACACTTTCTTCTAACTTTGTATTTGTGAATAAAATCCCCGCTGGACATTGGACTGCTATTGCTCTTGCTAGCACAGATACTGTTAGTTATTCAGTGTATTGTCAAATGGGTATTTTCTTTCTTGAAAAATCTTCCAACCTAGGGGTGTGCCAATATTTTAGTCATTGTAGTTAACAAAGGCTTTTCCAAAGCAACTTAAAAGTTAGCTAGCCCAAGTACTGCTTTCAGTGTTTTCATGATGCTCAACACAGTTTATGATTCCCACCTGAGAATCTTAATAAACATTTGAACTACTTAGTACCATTTGAGATTTATGGTGTGACTATTTCTCTGCTTGCAGGCCCTGATATAAGTACCTTAAAACTGTCTCTGAAATGTTTTTCTGGACTGCAGGGAGTGGGGTGTAACCATTTTCTGAATGAGAATTCATAGCCTCAGTTGCTCAAGATTGCCTCTAGGCCCAACAGCAGATGGTTCAGCCACCCATGCTGGTTTATTCCCAGGTTTCTTTAAAACAGACTCAATGAAATGACTGAATCTGGAGGAGTAACTTATTCTTGGGGACTTTGCCTGTTCCCAGCAGATCTCTTCCCTAGGAACAAAAATCAGTATTGACCAAATGCCTTTGGCTGGTCCTTAGCACATGGGGCACCAGTGGGGGTCATGGTGAAGATAGACTAGATAGAAGGAAAAAGTTTTACACAAGAGAGGAGGTGAAACACTAGAACATGTTTCCCAGAGAGGTGGTAGATGCTCTATCACTGGAAACATTTGTGGTCAGGTTGGACAGGTCTCTGAGCAACCTGATCTAGTGGAAGGTGTCCCTGCTCATTGCAGGGGCCATTGGACTAGGTGCTCTTTTTAGGACCCTTCTAATCCAAACTATGCTATGATTCCATGGGTGGATAGATTCTGTTGGAGCACTTGATAAAGAATTATAATTTCATCAGTCATGATAAAGTCTGCTGCTTCTGCATGCTGAAGACAGTTTTTCTTAATTAGATGAAATGATTGTTGGAAACCCCTTTCAAGAACTCTTATCAATGAAAACCCAGCCAGACAAGCGGAGAAGGTGGTTTAGTTTGATCTAAATCTCAGCAGGTGGAAGGCTGGAGTTTTGGACATCCAGTACTAGCCTTTATGTTCACTTCCTCTTTATACATGAACAAGGAAAAAGTTATTTTCTCAGAAGTGTGTAAAGTCTTACTCTAAAGTGTCTCTCTAAATTGAAGCATTAGAAAAAAAGAAAGAAAGAACCTTAGACTGCTTTAGGACATGAATTCTAGCATTTATGAAGAAACAAAATATATTGAAGTACAAAATGCACCTTACAATTACTGCACAATAAATTTTGTTCTAGGCTTGAATACCTTCTATGTAAGTAAACAGAAGGTTTTTTAATCCACTCACAACTGTTTTCAGTATCATCTTTGTATTAATCTGGTCTCTTATTTCCAACAGGAACTGAAATGATCAGTTTCTCATTTATTTACATTGTTCTTAGTGTAATTATTTACCATCAAAAGACATTCAATGAAGTTGATAAAAGACTTTGCTATTTCATAAGAGAAGCTGTAGTAATGCATGTTCATCTCCTGACTTTCCACAAATCTATGAAAAGGAAGTAGACAAAATCAAAATGGGACTTATGCCCTCAGTGTTGCTTAATAAGCTATTTGTATCATTGGCTTGGTAGAAAGTGAAAGAATAGTTTTTCTTCCGTTCCCTCTTGTTCCAAGTACTACATGAAAAAATAATATTATTTTAGAAACTGGTTAGTTTAATGTATTCCAGAAAGCTTAGATGGAAACACTATAACATGGGCCAGTTACTACTATCCTGATTTTCAGAACCTGCCAAAATCTGTCATTAAGTTGAGCATTTTAAGTCATTAGCAAGCTGAGCTAGCACTTTTTCCACACCACCTCCCACTCACTCACTCACCTAGTTTGTGTCTCTGTTCAGTGACAGGAAAGTGTAGTGAAAGAAAGAAGACAAGGAGATTAAAACTGGCCTGATATCAGTTACTCAACCAGATGTATCTTTTGGATTAGCCCTGTGGTGCAAATAGCTAAATTTATAATGGTGGTTTTTCCTCCCATGTGTTTGAAAACCTCTGTGACCAAAATATTTATTGCTGATCAACCCTATAAGAGCCAGGCATGCTGAATGGAGAGCTCTGAAAGCAGAGTCACTGGAGTGAAACAGGCAGGAGGGAGTGCAGAACTGTGCCCAGAGAGATAAGCACAAATATCTTGGTTTTACGTCAAGAGCCATCTCTGTGAAATTCTTGAGTCAGTCTGATCTGTGTATCATACAGAGCCAGTACAGGAGGTTTCAAAGAAGAAAAAAAGATGACAAAAAACATAGAAGAAAAAAAAAGGGAAAGAAGAATAAACCTGCAAAAGAGTTTTTATTTTCTTTGATTTCATACCTGTGAGCTTGTGCTGTGTTACCCCAGTTCTTCACCCTCTGAGCAGGGCCTGAGCACCAAGCTCTTGAATTTGATAGGAAATGTCACTATATTTGGCTCTAAATTTGACTACAAGCAATCTTAAAGTGACATTGCCAAATGTTGTCTGGCCACCTGTGGGTGAAACCCAGCAAACGTCTAATCTGTGGCAGCTACATGAACCCAAAGAATAAAGCTTAATAGTGTTCCTCATTTTCCCTTGAGACCTTATAGCAAGCCTGACCTGTTTTCTGAATTTCTACCTTACTCTGTTTTATGCCTGGTCTTGTGGGTGTTTTTATTGTCTGCAGCTCTCATAACTCTGAAAAATTAGGTCTATATTTATCTCCCTTAGAAAATACTACTGCCACCTTTTTCTCCATCCTTCAAGAATCTTTGCAATGTCCTGTAAGAAAAAGGCAGCAAATGAAAATAGTGTGTTTTTTGGTTTAGTTTGTTTGTTCTAGCAAGCAATTTTCAAATACATGGCACTGAGTTAGCATAGTAGCTTTCAAATTGTAAAAATGCATCTTCAGAAACACTTGATGGCAAAGAAAACCAGCTGTCTTAAATAATGCAGATTTTTGTACAACTTGAAGCATTTAGTGCAAGTGAAAGAGCTGTCAGAAATATGCATCAGAAGACCTAGCTTTAGTTAAAATCCTTGCCTTCTAATTGTGGTTCTATTTGTTTTACAAGAATCTCTTTCTTCCCAGCTGTTACTTAGCAGGCCATGATGCTCCGGAGTGTGAATATCCATCAATTACGCAGCATTAGTCAGCCCCTGAGCGAGCTGGCTGCAGATGATGAAAGCAACCCGGGAAGAATGAGGGACAGGGCTGCCTCCATTCACAGGCATTACTCTTTGCAGCATGAAGCGGTGAGATGGGACTGTAATTCTAGGCTGTGTTACTCTCCATGGAAGAGGAATGTCAAGGCTTCTCCTGTGTCTTTTTTTCTCCTTTCATGTACAAAATCAAGAGCATTCTTCTGCTGCCTACATTTATTTAGTAACCACTGATTTTTCAAGATCTTTTCAGAATCTGGAATCACCTTTATAATGTAATTCACAGACTATTGAATTAACAAGTCTGAAGAAACCAGGATATTCATTGTCCATAAGGTCTGTGTATTTTACCTTCCCCCCATCAAATCCTTAAATCTATGGGTTTTTAATTTCTGTAGTTGTTTTTTGCTTTTTTTTTTTCCTGCTAAGTTGACTTCCTAATGAACAGCTACATGAGATCACTTGTAGGCAAGGGCCATGTGAATCAGTTAACCCAAGGCAAATAGAGCTGTCCTGATTTTTGACAAGCAGCAAAGCCATCATGTGACTTGAGTACAGCTTGGGGCCCTCCCAAAACATCCTTGGATGAGTCAGGGCCCTGTTTCTTGGATGATCAAATGTCTTTATTTCAGTATGCAGCTTGCTTCTTTCACAGGCTTTCAAATGTACAGTTTGCTGCTTTCTCAGGAACTACCATGTCAACGCCTGCAAGCATTGCCTCTTCCATCATGCAGCCAAAGTCTCACCTGAGTCCCCGTGGCTGTCACAGCAGGACTTCTGCAGCTTTCAACCAAAAAGATTCAACTCAGTAGAGTAGCAGCCAGAAAGAGCACAACTGATGTATTTACAAGTTTGTTTTTGGCAGTAGTCTCTTATCAAAACTAAATTGTTATTTATTGTTTTCTTAAAGCATTTGAAAGAGGGATGTTGCTCTCCCTACTCATGCAGGGACCTGCACAGCAGGCTGGTAAGAGGAACAGAACTAGATCCTTTCATCAGAGAGGAAAACAGCAGCAAGGAAAATAAAAATATTTGCTCAAAGTCACATAGAAGAGAACCTGAGCATCAACAATGAGATTGTTCTTATTGCATTTTCTTGGGCTAAGCGGGACATTGGGAGCTTTCCAGATAACCTAGAGATTTTTCCCCTGTTGCAGGTAAGTGCTTGGAGAAGGTCTGAAAATGATAGCAGATCATGCCGGGCACCATTTTGTATCAATGGCTTGGTACTCTGAATTTTGAAAAATAATGATGTTTTTATGGGTTCTGTTTGCAAAAAAGGAAAACAAACAAACAAACAAAAAAAAATCAGGAGCTTGAATCACAGGGGGGAGAGCAAAGAGCTTGCAGCAGTAGTTCTGAGAGATCCAAATGGCCCAGTCATTTCAGCAAGACAACTCAGCTGGCTGGTAATGGTAATTTAAATGTCAATCTTGTTAGCAGTTTCATTCCTAATGAAAGACCTGGCTTTACAGATAGCTTTACTGGATAACTTTCCAATAAAACCCTACTAACAGAATCAGAGTTAAACTAGCAAAAAAGTGCTAGGGCTAGCATAGTTTGCAGTGGTTCAATGTGTGAAATGAGCTATACTGACAAAAGCACTTTTGGACAATATAACTGCTTCTATGGTATCCAGCAGATTTGAGGCAATGGATTAAAACTAGACAGTTGAAGGGGTTATAGCCCACAACTTTGATTTAGGTCCATTTCACTGCCTAGCAGCATCTGTCGGGAAGGTGCAGAAGAACACCTGGGTCCTCTAGGTTTAATCTGTTGTCACAGATGTGTCAGAACAGAAACTTTGGACTTTAGGCAGTGTCACAAGGATTTTTACAAATCATATGCACACCTCTTTAACCAGTATAACTGGTTATACACAGCTAAAGTTTCTTACATAATGTATAACAGCTAAATTTTCTAACATAGTTTTATGTATGGAGGCATCCACAGGTTTTTATTAAACACGGGTACATGGACATGTAAATGGCATGTTTGTTTGGTGTCAGAAATTATATTATTTTTTCCTGGTACAGAAACAGCTAAATCAAGAATCCCAGGAGAGCGGCTGAGTACATTTGAGCTACACTTTACCAACACAATTGTGATATGAATATTTGTGTAATACAGTGCATATGGCATCTCAAGAAAGCAAACAACACAGTCTCTGCCTGTACTGGAGGGGCTTGCACACACATTGTCATTTAAATCCCACTCAGGTATTCTGATGATTTACCTAACATTGAATAGGTGCCTGAAACTCTGAGTTGAAATGCAGATGCAAAGCCTGGGAGTAAAGCTGTCTTTTGGCTGCTTTTTTTTTATGGTTTGGTGAAAGTAGTTTAAAACACAGCATTTTTGAATTTGACTTTTCAGTGTGAATGTTAGGATTTGTGCATTCATAGAGATGAAAGAAATCTACCCTGTCGTATTCTGCACTGAGTTTGGCCTCCAAGCTGCTTTCTAAAAAAAAGTAAACTTTCTGTCTTCTGTTAGAAAAAAGCATTTGGTGCATGCCTATACTTTATGGCTACAGTTGGAAGATTTTAACCCATTTCCCAATGTGTCCAGTGCGCCCTTATTCCTGTATGTAATATACCAACCTGAGTCTCTTTTTCCTCCTCTGTGCTACAACACTGATTGAATCTAAATAACCCCTCATTGATCCCTATGAATTGTTCCACTAACTGTGCATGTTCAGAGGTGATGCACAAATGCAGTAGTTTTAGGCTGAAACTGAAGGACCTCAGTACAGCCCTGTCTCTTTCCAAGCTTCTGCCAGTGTTGTTCCAGGGAGACTATTTAGAAATAAGGGCCAACATGGTCCAATAATGAAGAGCTGTGTCACTGAGTAAATGAGCAAGGCAGTATCATGAGGATGGCATCTTGTTTCTCCACAGAGGTGTAAGCAGCGGTCCTGGGCACACAAGTCATCTCACACAGAGCTTCCCCTGTCAAGAGAAGCTCTCATATATTACTCTTTGTTGCTCACCTTCAGGGAAGCATCCGTAATAGTCCTGCATGTATGGTGAAATAATAGTTTCTGTAATATGGCTTCTTACCTTCCATCAGAGCAGCATGTGCACAGAAGGAAACAGTGTGCTCTATCTGCTAATGTACAGGGCTGGGACTTGAGAGATAGATTCCCAAACTGCTTTTATCACAGGCTTGGTAGGTCACCATCAGTGTAGCAGTAAATTGAACTCTTGTGCTGAGGAAAGGAAAGTACTACAAATGTCTGTATGCTTTCTAAAGTGTGTCTTTGGACATTGATTATATGTGTTGCAGTGTTAACATGTTAGCTTTTATCAACAATGATATTAGAAAATAGATTCCTTGCTCTAGCAGCCACTGAATTTAAAAATAGCTTTTTTTTTTTTTTTTTTACAAACTGCAAGATCTTAAGGCCAACCACCATGTTTTGTACAGGTTCCACAGAACACACATTTTATTTAATTTTTTTTTGGTAAAATATCAGTCATGGATGAATTACAAAATACCTTTCTGAAACTGAATATATATGGCTTTACTGTGCAAATGTTTGAAGTGCATGACTTCCATTAGGAAATTTGTTTAGTGGGGTGAAATTCTAACTGTGTTAAAATCAGCAGGGCTTTTGCTATTTGTTCCAGCAGGGTATTAAATTTTCAACTGAGAATAGTTTACCAGATAGGGTGCAACCTTCTCTGCTTTTTTGTGGTTTTAGAATTATGTCCAGGCAGAGTAGATGGAGCATAGCTTTTTACTATGAGTTTGAAAAAGCTTTGCTAATTCCCCTAGCAATTATTGTGCATGAATTAGTGTTTATTCCCTTTTAAGGGATAAGAAAATTGAATAAAACCCCCCAGCTGTCCAAGATTGCACAGAAGGAGTCATAAAACTGAGGAACAAAGCTCTAACTAATTGCAAATTCTGGCTATCAGTTTTTCTTAACTTAAGAACTGAAAGAAGAGGTTCATGCCTTTCAGTGTCAAAAAGGTTGGAATCTGCCTGTAACCCTCAGAAGACATGAACAGCGCATTGAAGCATGGTACACATTTTTCTCTAGAGCTGATTTTCTAGTTTGCATCTCTCCTTTTCATTCTGCCTTGACCCTGTATGTTGTTTCTCTGATGTCCATGACACTGCTTTTAGAGCTCTTTTATGGATTTAGAGAGAACTGAAAAGCCTGCAGCAACTTGTTTGGCAGTAGGCATAAGTGATGGATTTGAAAAGTGGAAAGGTTAGAAAACTATAATGGTGTATATAAGTAAAACTTATGAGCAGTAGAGGGTTGTTTGCCCTCTGCTCTTGGAAGTGGGATGGAGGTGAATAAAATCAAAACAATTTAAATTAAAGGTTAAACTGTACTGAAAATGCATTGTTCCTAGTCTGCTTTTAGCAGACAGACCAAAAAGCTTTTTTCATTAATTAGACCATTTTTTTTAAACTGTCTCTGAAGTATCCATTTACACTCCAGCCTTCTAATGCATAATGCCTGCGTCTCAGAAGGTCACAGTTGCGTGGGGAGACTGTTTTCATTTGTTACTTTGAGAGAGTTTGTAGCTTCTGCTATACCTGACTCGTGTAGGAAAAGTATTTAGAAGCCTCCAGAGCCAAGGCTTGGAAGCTCAAACCAACTGCTGAAGTCTCCCAGTTTTCAGAATAGAATGATGCCTTGAGAGCAGCCTCTGGATTTTCTGTTGGAATGTTATATGAGACTTGCTGAAGCAGCTTTGTGAAAGCAGAATCTTAAACAAAGCTTCTTCAGTTAGGATCTATTGCCTGCAAGGCTCATCAGTATTGAAACACTTTTTTGTTCATCAGTCTGCAACAAAATTTCCTGCTCATGGTACTGACTGTGGCTTTAGGAAGTGATGCTGAAACTGCAGTTCTTGTAGAGAAAGATAGTCCAGCCTCTGAGAGTGGCATTAGGAGGCTTATGATGGAAATGTGCTCCTTACAGTAAGTTTACATTTTTTCCCACTTAGCAAATTGTAGGTTTCTGAGCCAAAAAGTGAGAAGAGAGAATTGCAAACCTATAACTCAGGGTAAATTAAAGCAGATCCATATGGTTAATCTGTCAGCTATTGCTTTGCCCTCCCATCTGGTAATAATCAATAAGAGGCATAACATAAATAAGCCACAGTGTATTTTGTGTGCATGCATGGGTGCGCGCATGCGTGTGTTCTGGACTTCTGTTCCATTCTGAAATCACATCTGCACTTTATTAGGAAGATGCTTGGACGAGATTGTTACCAGCACTCCACATTTGCAGCATCCCTCTGCTCCAATGTGATAAATATTTAATGTGTTTGGCTGCGTGCATGCAGAATAGTAAGCTCTGCCAGAAATGCAGTCGAATCACTCAAGCCTACAGGGGCCACCACGTGCAGGGGAACACGGTGCATGCGCACACGCACAAACAGGATCACCCTCTGTCTGTCATTCAGTCAGTGGATTTAATGTTTATTATCATGGGCAACACTCTTATCCTATTTAATCCTGTCTAGATGGCTCTAGAATTTCACACAAACACTCAACTGAGAAAATGTAATCCAATAGTACTTTGTTTCAGGGAGCTGCTGAATGCAGATGTAGTAGAAAGTTCTGGTTTTGCTATTAACTTTTCCCTGTGCATTATGCTGATTGCCTTTTCCTTCTGCAGTAGCTATCCTTGTTCCCTTATATGCTCTTGCTGCAGCAACAAAGCTTTCTGGTTTAGAAAGGTAATTAAGTAAAATAGTATCTTCTGAACATAAATGCACATCACCAGGGCTCATGGTGCATTTAACTTTAATCACTTCATCAGCTTAAGAAAAGTACTACAAATTGTAGAGAAGGTGTAATATTCCTTTTGAATCCCTGTTGTGGAATTGTTCCAGACATTTGAGTTAATACAGGACTGCATCCATAAATAATACATTTTTGAAGGCAGCATATTAGGAATAGCTGAGCTGTGTAGTGATGAATTTGCGGTGAGCTAAGCAAGTTGTTCAAGGGAGAACAGACAACTAAATTAAAATAACCTTTACTTCTCTCCTCTCCCACCTGCATTCTATACTCCATAGAAATAATCATTATTTTGTTTGACAATAGAGCACACATTATGTCAGGTATTTGCTTGACAGAGAATAAAGAAAAGTGTGTTGCTGTAAGGCAATTGAATATACATTGCAAAACATGATAGATTTGAAGGTCAGTGGATCCAGCACTCAATCTACCAAACAATCTACCCAGCTTGATTTATCTGTCAATATTTAGACCTAGTCAATATTTTATTTTATAAAGGAACATTGGTACTTAAAAATGCTTAAATAAATTAGTTTCACTTGCAGAACAAAAATATTTGCCAAAAAATCATATGTTCTGATTCTGTGCTGAAATGTTAATTCACTTCATATCCTGGTAGGAATACTTGGCTATGGACTAAGACGCATCTGACCTTATATTGTTTTAATACAAAAATCAGAAAAAAAAAAGTAATTATTTTTTCCTAACCAAACTCTTCTTCTTTATAATGGAGAAAAAAAAATCAAGAAACATAAAAATATCAAAACTTTAGGACCTAAACATTCTGCTTCATGAAAATGCTTTTGGCGTTCCCATCATAAAAATTTATGACCAATTAGCTGTTATTACTAATGTTTTAAATGATTATGTACTGTCCAAGTAGTATCTATTGCACCCTATGCTTTAGTGAACAGGCAAGCCTTGGCTACCCTCATCTTTGTAATCCAGATGGGAAAAAGTCTCCTCATGGGGATTACATTATCAAGCAACCAGAAGACTAAGCTTATTTTCCCCATATTTTTTTTTTAAACAAAGAGCAGAACGTACTTTGAGTTGGGACACACCCCCTCCTGCCCCCCTGCATCCCCAAACCATTCACTCTCCTATTTAGCTCTCTTCAGGCTGTGCACAAAGGAAACATAAATGTGGGAAAGGCAATGAGCAAAAAGAAGAAGTGTGTTGTTGGATACTAAAAGTGATTGTCAGGAATTGCTGCCCTGGGTTTATGGTGAGTGCTGTGAGTTGACTCACTGCACTGAGGCCTGAGGTGTGCTTGGTGAAAGAGTCCAGTTGTCATTGTTTTCTTCAGTGCAAAGAGCAGGGATGACACAATAAAGCTGCAACAGGAGAGGCATTCAGTGGATACAGAAGAAAAACAGGCATTGTTGAGCTCTGAGCGTGTAAGTTAGTGTACGCAGATTAAATTTGCAGTATAGGAATTATTGATTTATACTTGAAATGGAAAAGAAATACATTTCCTAACTGCTCTTACTTTGATATGGTCAGTGACCAGGGTAATAATGGATTTCTATCTTTACATAAAAGCCTCTTTTCTTAAAATAAACCATGAAATGGTGCCCCTCTTCCGCTTCCTCTAGCACACACAGAGAAAATAAAGCTTAAAACTTTTTTCTGTGCTAGTTCTCTTTCTTTTTCTTTCTTTCTTTCTTTTTCTTTCTTTCTTTCTTTCTTTCTTTCCTTTTTTTTTTTTCTGAAGACATTTATCCTATTACTGCAAAAAATCTCAGTCAATAATTCATGGAAAATACACCCATAGTTCACATTCTGACCTTCCATTTTGGTAACAGATCTCCCTCCAACTCTCACAGGGCCAGAATGAAGTGTTTTATCTGGTACACAGGATGGAAGCCTTCTGCCACAGGAAAAAAGACCTTTAGTGTGTGTTTTGGTCTGTTAATGGAGATGAAAATCAGAATTGCATATACAGCTTTATATTAATCAGTTAGTGCTTTCTGTTCTTTGGGATTTTTTTTTTTTTGAATGTAGAATTTAAAAGATGTCCAGGTAGCTCCTTTGTGTAAGTTTTTTTCTGCTAAAACATGTTTAAAGTTCTGCTTCTTTGAACTTGATAGGAAGAATTCTATTAGCCTGCAGTACATGGTAATGCAGAGAGAGACAACAAGAGTTAATTCATGTTTAGATGCCTTATTGATCTGGCACAATTTGAGTAAGGAAACCCAGTTAACTACAGCTTAACACAGTTATATCTATTCATCCCAGGAAGCAGCATGTCCCGTGAATTTTAGATTTATTTCTTGGCTGCAAAAAATACAATTTATTGCTATTATTATTATTATATTTCAATTTTAAGGGCTGGAAACACTAAACTTGTACTCCCTTGAACGTCAACTATTGTCAGACCTTGAGATGCATGTAATGGCACCTAAGATGAATTTCAAACCTATAAACCTTTCCATGGCTGGCTACTCAACAAGATATGCCTTAAGATTTCTTCTTTCTCTTACAGGTTTCTTGTAAATGTGTGCTCTACTTCATACATAAAATACACTGAAAACCTCAAAGAACTTAATCTGCCAGCTAAGCATGTTCCAGGAAGTTTTTATAAAAGCCATTAACTATTTGTTACTCAGTATCTAAAATAGCCACAAAGTATGCAGTCATTCCCACGTGTAGCGGGAACACAGTGACTGTGAGCCTAAACCCACCAGCTTTGAGAATGTTAATTCCTTTCTGATTTAAAGCGGTACTCCTCCACTAAGCAGAGGATGCAGCAATTTCTCTTAGCACTACAGTCATAAAATATTCACTTTGATGATGTAACAAGATGAAAAGGTCTTAGAGGTTTATGGTTATGGTGCAATAATTTTAAAAGACCGGAGGAATATTCTGCGATATGCACATATTGCTGTTATTCAGCAGCATGTGCTTTTATCAAGATAATCATTGCAGGTGATTTTCCTCCTCCTACAGTAATACGTTCCAGATGTTGGTTTAGTTTAAATAAATGGCAGGTTAAAAATTGATATTAATTTGCTCTGTTATATGATTTAAAATTATATATATCCCAACCTTTAAAAAAAAAGCCATAGATAATGAAAAAAATCAAAGGGAAGCACAGTTGTGAGATTCTCATGCTGCCTGTATATTCTATAGTGAATTGAATATTTACTTATAAAAGATAACTGATAATTGCTAAAAAGATGTATTGCTTTCATTACCCTGGGTTACTATAATACAAGGCATGGCACACAAGGACATTTCATCTGAACACAAGGAAGAACTTTAATGTGCAGGTGACCAAGCACTGGAGCAGGTTGCCCAGACAGGTTGTGGAGTCTCCTTCACTGGAGATATTAAAGAACTCTCTGGACACAATCCTGTGCCATGTGCTCTAGGATGACCCTGCTTCAACAGGGAGGTTGGACCAGATGACCACTGTGGTCCCTTCCAATCTGACCCACTCTGTGGTTCTGGATGGCTCCATTCTCTATTGAGCAGGGTGGGTGGGGTGTCAGGAAACACCTTGCAGCAGCACTCAGAGCTCCTGCAGCAGGAATGGGTCTCTGAGCCACTTCACCTCTGCTATATGTATGGTACATGTGGCAAAATAGCCCCACTACCAAGTAATTCCATTCACTTTTCTTGGATATTTATGAACTCTCTTTTAAATGGAAAAAAAAAAAAAAAAAAAAAAAAAAAGAAGAGAGTTCTATGAAGAGTTAATTCCCTTATAAATTCTTGAACTACACTGCAATGCCATCCTGTAAAACCTTTGTACTATGGGGCTAAAATTATGGAATTGTGATAATACTGGTGATATTATTCATACATTTAGTGTGAAGAACTCTACCATTGTCCCTGCCAATCATATGATGGTGCAGGACAGAAAATGGACTCCCTGAGATCAGCTTGCTTTTTCCTGACAGAGACAGAGACCTTTTGAATGCTATTAAAACTAAAATAATATTTTCTGAAGTGGAAATTTTCACTGTAACTAGACATCACACTTTATGCAGCATCCTACCTCACTGTTTTTCTCTCCTTTGTTACCTAAAAATGTTTAAGATTATGTTATTTTTTCCTCTGAAATTAAATGGCAGAATAGGAGATCTTTTAGGGCATGCAGCATTCTGGGAAGTACATACATTTAGAGAATATTAATTTTGCCCCTAAGGGAAAGGGGTCTCCATCTGCTCCAATCTTTCATTGCCTAGCCTGTGAAAGGCTCTACATTAATTTTCAGTGAATTCTTAATCTCCATAGGAATGGTTACTGTGCTGACATTGCAAGCTAGTGTCACCATTTGAAATTCCAATTATCACTGACTTCTTTATGAATCTGTTTGCTTATGCTTACTTTCTGACATATCCTTACTAATTTTGTATCTTGAGATATGCTTTAATTAGGTTCAGTCAGCTTGGAAATGAACTGTGAGCTTACTGGAGCTTTGCCAACACGCAGTATGATTTTATGCTGTTTGATCTATTTCGATGTCTTATGTATGTTGGTTCACAAAGGCTGGGTGATCTAGCTGTATTAGAGTCAACAGTAGCAGCAAGAAATTATGTTTTGTATCTCATGGCTTCTGTGCTGGTTTTGGCTGAGGCAGAGTTAATTTTCTTTACAGTAGCTGGTATGGGGTCCTGCTTTGGTACTGTGCTGAAAACAGCATTGATGACACAGGGATGTTTTGTTATTTCTGAGAAGTGTTTACACAGAACCAAGGCCTTTTCTGCTCCTGACCCTGCCCGTGAGGAGGCTGGGCGTGCACAAGAAATTGGAAGAGAGGACACTCTCACCCCAGGGACATTCCACACTGGATGGCATCATGCTCTGTATATAGGTCTGGTGGAAGTATGTATATAGTGTATAGGTCTTGTGGAAGAAGGGGAGGGAGGATGTTCAGAGTGAAGGCATTTGTATTCCCAAGCCACCTTCATGTGTGATGAAGACCTGCTTTCCTGGGAAAGGCTGAATAACTTGACTGTCCATGGGAAGTAGTGAATGAGCTCCCAGTTTTGCTTTGCTTCAGTGCATGCTTCTGCTTTCCCTATTAAACTTTCTCTATCTCAAGCCCTGAGTTTTTTCACTTTTACTCTTCCTACTCTCTCCCCCACCCACCTAGGGGGAGTGAGTGCCTATGTGGGGCTCAATTGTCAGGTACAGTTAAATCATGACAACTTCATATGAAGGAATCCAGGCAATGTAAACTCTCTCATTTGGTAAACATGAGGAATAGAACATTCTAAGGTTGTTCAAAGTCTCCTACACACCAAAATGGAAAGAGGATCCACTGGCTTCCTAGTGACTTGAGTCAGCTAATTAGCATTAGCTTGAACTGACAACAGTAATTTCTGTAGGAACTCTCAAGCAGCTCTTTTCTATGCTAAGGCATGATTTCTGAAACATTCGGGTACGTTTAGTTACTTCAGGTTACCTTACACCCATCACTAGTTTAGGAATTGGTCTATCTAAAATGTTTCATGATGGTTTGTAACAGTCTCATCTGAATAAGGCACTTTTTTACTGTTCTTTATTTTGAGAGATATATTTATGTCCACTAAATCCAAAGACAGTCTCTCTGTTGTAAATGGATAGCTATGGAAATGTTCTTTGAAAACTTCCCGTCAGACAAAGGTCTGATGATCATATGTAAATTGTTTGACACTTGCTAGTTGTTCCTAAGTACCCAATATCAGCTTCATGTACAACAGTAGGAATTTGATTTCCTCTAATTCCATTTTAAATAAAGTGGTTGGATGCTTTCAGATCTCATACCTCATCTCAGTTAGGTACCAGAGGCTTCTGAGGGCAAAATGAAAGTGTGGTGCTTCATTGGGAACTTCAATTTCTATTGGGAAGGTCTGATTTAGCACTACACTGTGTCTGAAATGATTGCTTGTAATCATCAGATCTGTTAAACAGGAGCTGACAGATTGACAGATAAATGGTTCTAAAAATGTTGATGCTATTTTGTTATGTGCAGCAAAGAGAGAAAAATTGAAGAATAAGGAAAAAATCAGTCAGCAAGATTGTAAGAGAGAGAGAGGCCTGGCAAAGGTTATATCATGTTATTAAGGAGAGGAATAAGATGAGAGGATATGATGTGTTCTGCAAGAAAGAGAAAATAGGCTCCCCATCCAGAAATTTTGCCTACTGCTGGTTCTCTGCAGGTGAGCAACTTCTCTATTTAAGTGGGCTGCTGCAAGCAGTTTTTTCATCCTTACCTCTTTAATGCATCCAATGTCTCGCTCTCTGTCTTCATCACATCATGCTGGCCCCTTTGCTGCAGGATGCACCCCTCCCTCATTGTGGGGCTCACTGTTAGTTAAGAGCAGAGCAGCTGCCCTGCAAGGGCAGGGACCTGAGTCAGTGGCAGACAAAGGGTGCAGAGCAGCAGTGATCCAGACACCACCCACCGGTCCCCTCCTGCATTCTGTCGGTAAGGGGAAGGCAGCTGCTCTGTTGCCTCATGTTAGGTGTTTTCTTCACTACATCCCAGGGTTTATGGATCCATATCTATCTCACTAGCCTCTAACATCTTATTGACACTGGCTTGTGATGATGTCCTCCCACCTACTGCCCAAAGAGAAAAAGGAAAGGTAGATAAGATTAAACACTGTGCAGAACAAGGCAGACTAAAATTGTCTTTGTCTTCTGTTATAGGCATAAACTCTGGAAAACTGCAAGCTTTTTAGAGAGAATGTCCAAAACCACTTCAATGCATTCCAGAGCTCTACTTTCAGCTTTAACAGCTAATCCAGGAGTTGCAGGCCACTTTGTCACAACTGTATTACCATTGCAGATGCTGCTGCAGTAAAGTGTAAGAGTACCCCAGCCAGCCCCAGTGTGGGAATGTCAGGGACCAGTATCTGATTATATGTGATAACCCAGAGCAGAGAGCAAACACAGAAAACTATTTGCTTCCTTTTCCAGTACACAAACCGAGTGGCATTAGATTCAGCTATCAGGTGGCAAGATCAAACTAAAAAAAAAAAAAAAACCAAAGAAGACAATTTATTAGAAAACATACAATAAATAAAACTGTGTAACCTATGCCGTGGGCATGACAAACCTGCATGTAGCATTAAAATTTGGAAATGTGTATTCTGTGGTAGAGATGCACACTATAGCCTTTTATAGCAGATAACTGTTTTGGCTCAGAAAGTCTCTGGTCTACAGTAATAACCTGGTAAATATTTAGAGCATTGCTACATGCCTGCCCTGTTCCTTGACTCTTTTTCAGGCATCCATATTTGACTGCTCTTGGTATAAGTGGAATAAGACAATATGCTGGATGACATTTTATATATGTAGGATGAGCACAAGCTGGAAAAATCTGTCCTTTATGGGCAAGGAGGCAGAGATCAAAAGCACTCAAGCTGCACTGGGGCAGCAACTAGAATTTCTAGCAATATTCTGGCGAGTAGAAGATTTCTAGTGGTAACAGTGTGGGATGAAAAGAGAACTAGGGGCCTTAGATTATAGCCATGGGCTGTTAGTCTGGGAAAAGAAAAAAGCCCTGAACAAGGCCCTGAAGCTCCAAGTCTCTAGACAGATGAAAAAATGAGGCCTGAAGGCTACTGCAGTGATGTAAGAAATATCAATAACTGATATGGCTGCCTGGAATTATACTAGCATTTTATATGACACACTAAATTGCTCTGTTGGGACCTGAAAGCTGTCACCTGACTGCTGGGACTTTAACTAGTGGAATTGCAAAGGAGGACTGAGAATGATTTTTTGAAGAATACTTTTTTTTTAGAAATCCCTGCAACTGAAGTTTCATGAATATTATATGCAGCATTACTCTCAAGAATGGGCCACAGGTGAAATGACCAACGGTTTACACGAGAGAGTCATAATTCACTAATGCACTCTATTCCTGATGAGGTTAGCTCTCTTGCTATGAAGATGGCCATTTTTAAGGTCAGGCTGCTCTGTGGGAGAGGCAGTGTGCAGACAGCATTTGTGCTGTGCTAGAAAGGAGAGTGGACACACACTCCAAACATCCCTAGACAAGAACACTCCTTTAAGAGGGCACTGTCTGTTCTGCCCATCCCTGTCTAGCCTTGCCTGACCCTTTCCCTGCACACACCCCGTGATTCAGGACCATATTTCAGACCCCTGGGGACAACAGCTCCTGCCCCTGTGGCCCCAGAGCAGGGCCACTCTCCAGCCCCCCAGAGACCTGCCCCACCTGGCCATGGGCTCCACCGAGATGCACCAAGCCATGGGCCTATAGCCCAGCCTGGCCTCAGCACATCCCAATCCCCATGGAAGTTCCTGGGGTTGGGGCTGTCTTGGAGCCCCCTGGTGCCAGCAGGTGAAAGGAAGTGATCCTGCTTGGTCCTCAGCTCTGTTGAGGCTAAATTTGCAGTGCCGTGTCCAGTTCTGGGTTCCTCAATACAGGAGAGACGTGGAGCTCCTGGAGCAGATCCAGTGGAGAGCTGTTGGTCAAGGATCTGGAGAGCCTCTCTTATGAGGAAAAGCTGAGACAGCTGGGCCTGTTCAGCCTCTAGAAGAGGCCACTGAGAGCTGACCTTACTAATGTGTGTGTATAAATATCTAAAGGGACTCTGTCAAGAGACAGAATTAGGCTCGCTTGGCTGGTGATGCCAAGCGATGGGACAGGAGGCAACAGGCAGAAACTGATGCACTGGAACTTCCACTTGAACATCAGGAAGACTTTATGGAGACGGTGACTGACCGCTGAAACAGATTACTCAGAGGTTGTGGAGTCTCCCTCAATGGAGATATTTCAGAACTGTCTGGATGGAATTCCATGTAATGTGCTCTAGGATGACCCTGCTTGAACAGGGAGGTTGGATCAGAAGTATCACTGTGGTCTGTTCTAACCTGAGCCATTCTGTAATTCCTTCATTCTGTCATTCTGTGATTCTGTGAATGCAGACTTCATGAAGGATAAACCTCTGTAAGTGTGGCCACACCCCTTAGCATTTCTGTCTCATGTTCTAAAACAAACAAACAGCTATTCAAACATCCTGGAGGAAGGACTTGAGAAGAAAACATATTCAAAGGGTTTTGGAATCCTCAAAACCAAATGCCTCAAAACCAAAACCATTGAGATAATTCTTACTAATAGAGCACAAGCTTAATTGGAACATCACATTTTGCTCTGGGCAGTAAATTCACTATTGCTACAAAATGATTAACAGTCTCACCATCTGTTACAGGTGTAATAATTGAGTTTTATTCATATCTAACATTGACATGATCAGTCTTTACATTCTCATATGTGCCATTTTATTTGGTACTTTTCTGAGCAATAACAGTATATAAGGTTATAAACAATACATATTTACTGATTAAACCTGCTCCTTATTTTCTTGGGGCTTTTTTCTTAGTTATTACCCTCAATCATGACAGAAAAAGTTTAAAAATCCTCTAAAATATGACACTGGAAAGGAAAATATTCCATTAGTTTTTAAAGATTTTTTTGTTCCAAAGCCATGTCACATAGACTGAGATCAAAGGTCTGTTTAGCTTGCTGTTTCCTATTCTGATGATGGGTCATAGATGGTGCTTAGAGGGAGATTGAGAATCAGGGCAGGCGCAGAACAATGCTCCCTTGAAACCTCCCAGTTTAAGGCATTTAACAGGGCAGACTTTCTGAGCCAGGGGCTGTTATTTATTCACTGTATTTAAAAGCCTCTAGTGGACCTGTCTTCTGTGATTTTTGTCTAGTTCTTTTTTGAGCATGTTCAGTCTTTTGCCCTGAACAGCTTACTGTGTCAATGAGTTGGACAGATAATATAATGTGGCTTTAAATTTGAAATTTTGTCTGGAAATTTCATTGGATATCATCCAGTTACTGAATTATGATGAAGTACTGAATTATCTTGCCCTCATTTTCTATGACTTCCATCAAAATCACTGCAAGCAAGGATTCTTCTAGGGTTTGAATGAGAGCTATAATATAAGTAAACAAAAGCATTCATTTGTATTTGTCAAAACAAAACATTTGCAAAAATCGCTAATTTCAAGAACCATGGTGAAACAATTTTCTGTGTTGTGATACAGTTCTAAAGTCATAATGGGGTAAGAACTCAAATGCCTGAAACACTTGACTGCAGGGAAAAGAATAGTGATGATGGCTTAAATTTATTTACTAACAAATATCTATGTCTAACACAAGTTTTGTGCAGGTAAGATACTTTAAAAGCATGAAAAGATGAAAATGATTAAGGGACTCATCCTTTAGGATAGTTTGGCCCCTTAAAGGTTTATGAAAATAATTTCTTAATGTTATTTTTTGGTTTGTTAATACTCTTTTGCTTAGATGCTGAGCTACAACTTGAAAGATATCCAGTTTCTGAAGAACACAGTTATTTTTCTACTTGGGGCTTGTTCAAAAGCAGGCTTTGGAAGTGAAGTCCAAATTAAACTGTCAAAGGTGAACTGACTAAATCACATTCTCTTGCTTGTCTTTAATAGATGAGATTGCAGGTGTGGTAACTTAAGGGTCAAAACATAAAAGTCAGTCCTCATTTAAGTCCACAAAATCTTGATTAAAAAATAGTTTTAATTTACTATGGAAGTTAGGAAACTGTTACAAAATCACTTTAATGAAATAGCAAGAGATCATACAGGAGAGGCTTGCCCACTTCTCTCATAGTGACTCTATACTCTCATAAGTATCATTGTTAATGAGATATCAAAAGACCCAGGGAATAAGAAATTATAACCAAATATTTCAATGCCACTAAAGTACTATATCTGCCTATACCTGCAGAAATTCTGTCTGTGGCCTCTGAAAGTAAGTTTGCTAGTTTTGAGCAACCTGTCCTGATTATCATCTATTAATTGATAGGTCACTCTTCCATGAGGTTAGGAAACCATTACTTTAATTTAATTCCTTTCTGGATGTAACTATCTGTGGTCCTTTATCAACATTACGGAGGTCTGGCTTGTGCTTGAATGTTGATAATGTCAAAGTTCTGCTTTTTTGTTTGTTTTGCTGTGTCTTGTCCCAGGTGGTCAATTCCCTTCCTACGTGTTGTTGAGAAACTGTAATCCTTTTAAGATTACTGTCAAGTACAATGAAAAAAAGAAGTTGATAGACCAAATATGAAGGTGAGTGGAAAAGAAATTACAATCTTACACACAGGTTAAGTAGGCAATGTAGGCCATGCTTGGGCAACATTCTAATTTATTGACAGCAATGAATATTTCAGTTTTGACAGAGATGTCTTGATAACAACTTCTCACTCTATGCTTTATGAGGGAAAACAAACACTGTTAAATAATGTCACTATGACTTGTGTCAAAAAATGACTTCCCATTCTGATCCCCAGGTGATGTCTTAGCACTTTTTGTGTGATTTTAAGGACTGATTCCATCTGTTGCCTCATGGCAGGGGGCTAAAACCAGGCCTTGCTGGACTTCTATGAAATATAGACCTTAACTTCTGCTCAAACTTTGGCATATTGTTTTGCCCCTTTCTTCCTCAATTAATGATTTTTTGGAGCCTTGACTTTGTGATAAATATTTTTTAAAAATGTTTTAAGATGTTTTCATGTTTAGTATTAATGATTCTGATTTAAAAGATGATTTTTTTTTTTCCCTGGGTCTGCAATCATGACCCAGAACAGATTATGCCGGTTATGGTTATTAGTAACATGAATAGTTTGACAATAAAACTGAATTAAAATAACATAAAAATAAAAGTTAATAACCACTACTCACATATATTTTTAGCAAAACCAGGTTAGTTAACTTGTTTGCTCATAATTTCCCTTTTGTACTAAAGAGGTAGTACAAGCTGTCACAATGCAACAATTTATCACAAGAATTAGTAAACTTCAGGACAATGTCTTATTGCATAGATAAATGTAATGCAATTTAGTTATTTAAACATAAATTAAGTCTCTTTTGAATTCTTCAAATGCATTTTTCAAAGCTGCGGCCTTTACTTATGTAAGGCAGACATAAAAACCTGTGTCCATTTCCTCTGAATATTTAATTCTTGTAACACAGTTTTGGTATCAGGTCTGTGTACTTTAGTTCTTAAAATTGAATAAATACATAAAGTAGTTAAACATTTCTTCATCTATCTGTTTTTTAAGACATTATGTCCAGCAAATGGATGATCAAGTCAAGAATGGGATTTCAGTACCCCTTAATGAACCTCGAACTACTGTTGAAGGTCACTGGGTTAGATCTGTTCATTTTCTAAATTGGAGTAATCCCTCATGTGGAAAAATACACAGAGCTTCTAAATGAAAAGGAATAATGATCATACATAATTTTTGGGGTTTTTGTTTATCTTTTCTTTTTGGTCACAATTTTCCTCATTCTGTGGTTATTTAGCTAGCTACTGTTTCTTCTCTTTATAACTCCTACACGTTGTGCTGGGAATCATGACAATCTCACAGTTTTACTAAGAGAGTAGAAGAGATAAGAACCTTGCAGGAATGCAAAACTAACAGAGCAGAGCAACAAGGCTAATGGGGAAAAGCAGCAGGGAGCAAATAAAGAAAATCCCCACTTGGTGTAAGGCAGTAATGTGTGCTGGTCTGTACTGATCGTGTGCCCCTAGAATTGAGCATTGTGATGTGTTATAGAGGAACAGTATTGCTGCATGTGATGGTGGTAGTCACAGCAAGATCAGAGGCGTCTGTATCCTTTGGTACAATGGCTTTGGAATATTTTGCATCCTTTATCCTGTCCATAGAACTGTGATCCATGTTATCAAATGTCCACAGTTTTGCATGTGTTTTCCTCCTGTGTCCATAAAAATCCCATCTATGAATCCTCTGAGGACTGATGTTTTACTAATACCTGAGTCTGTGCCATATCACTGAAATAATGACTAAGAAATATCTTTGGTAGTCAGTGCCCATTCAGAAATTGAGTAGTTTTAAAATTTTTGAGAGACAGTATTGGAGGCCATTTAATGCTTTTGGATCCCATAACTCTGAGGTGTCCTGTTAATTTCCTTAATGAATTAAATGTCTCCCCCCTGTCTTTAATGTCTTCTGAAATTGTTAAATAATTGTTATTTTACACCACAGAGAATTTCCTACTGTCAAGCTAGAGAGAGAGGGCAAAATAAGGCTCAAAGATTTGCTGTTTTCTAGAGATGTCATTCTACTTCTGTGTGAATGTATCAATATACATCAGGGAGAGATGTGTTGTTTGTCATCAGTGTCTGAAATCATAAGGAATGCTCACTCAATTGTTTTTCAGGAGAGTACTACTGAAATAGATCTTAAATGAGAGGTCTGGGGCCTTGCTGGGGAACTTAGATTTTATTCAAAGCTGAATACCAGATCCTTGCCTGAGGGCTTCTTTGTAATAATGAATCTGTTCGTGGTGCCAAGCATGAGGAGAATCTTGTAAATGGGAGGAACTGCTCTGTAGGATACCATCTCAGGCCCAATGAATTTCTCTGGACAGACAGTTTTATATACTGAATTTTAAAAACATGGGCTTATGAATCTGGAACTGGTCCAGCCTATGCCAAAATCTGCGTTTAATTAAATGTATTAATAAACTTAATCAAAATTATGAGTAACCTTACAAGTAAGTAAATTTTTCAAATGATTTTGTTGTAACACAAACCTTTTAACATAATTTTATTCAAACAAGAGGAGGAAAAGGTGAAAATACTGTATTTAGCCAAATAACTTCAGTAATAGACCAAGAAAAGCCTAATTTTCAATACAGCTTAAAAAGCTGTCTGCAACTATTATTTTGGTTAAAGGCATTTTTACTTATAGGAAGATACAAAAAAAAAAAAGTGTGTGGAGTTCCCATGATCCCATGAAATGCCACAATGGAAGTATGAAGAGGAACTTTCTTCAACCACTGTAGGGCACAATCATATTTGTTATTTAGTAGGCAGGAACAAGCTGATGTTTAACAATCAGAAGTAGCTAAATGCATCTTCTGAGCTAGACTGAACTTTCACCCTATGCCAGAAATAAAGTCCAGAAATTCACTCTTGCTCTTCTGACTGTGCTGTGTTGAATGCTTCTTCAGTATTCAGATGACTAAATGGATGTCATAAACAAAACATATTTACACACAGGGAAAATAAAATGGCTGTTCTCCATTGTTTTTTTCAATTAATCACCTCACTGCCCTGCAGAGTATCCCCTGAATAACTCATAAGATTAGAAAGAACAATGTATTTTTTGTAACAACATAAATAAAAATCTGAGGTAGGGAATTGAGGTGTGTTCTCAACTTCATTTTTGTAGAGTTTTATTTATCTCTTGCAAATAAAGCTAAAACCTGTCTGTTTTTATTCATATTCATTTTCAAGATAAAGGACAGAAAATTTTTTCCAATTGTATTAGTAGGAAGTCATTGCAAGTGAGAGTTGAGGTACAGCAATGAGAACATCGTATTTCGTTAAGTGAGCTTTTTTTTTTTTTTTTTTTACTTATGTTCTATATGTCATTATTTAGTAAGAAACTCATGGGAACAGTGATCAACCAGTCCAAGGCTTAGTGAGGAATTATATCCCTGGGACAAAAATATTCAGGATTTTAGGCTGCATGGCTTAGTGGCTAGATTTGAAAAATACTTAGAGGCAGAAAGATGCAAGTAGCCTCTTTAATCCCTAATTGAAATAAACTGAAATAGGCTCCCAGGAATATTTGAAAACTCCCATAAGTGCCATTGCCTTGACTAGAATGACATAAATGGTAGAGTTCTTTTTCAGAGTTACTCAGGCAGTTCACAGTCCTACCACTTGGCCCACTTTTTCCTAGATATGTAGCAAAATTGCTTAAGGTATAGTTGAGCCACTTTGAAGAATAATGTGCTTTTATGTAAAACTCATGGTCTGTGTTTGGTAGAGCTTGTGTTCAGAAAGGCTGGATTATCTTCAGAGGTGTAGGAGTTAGTTCAAGAGTGATCATGTTTATGGATTTTCTCACCAGGATAGGCTTTAATAAGTTGTTTCCCATGCAAAGAAAAGAGACCTGGAAAACAGGGAATACTATTTTCTCAGCTTTAAATGTTCAGGTATGGCATTCTCATAGGCCTAATGAGTTTTTAGATGGAACCTTCAAAAGCAAAGATAATAAAAGCCTGTGTAGCAGGTACATTAATGAAATTGCCAGACTACAAGCTGATAATACTCTGCATGATACCTTATCAATTATTAGTATTAAGGCATTATTTCACTTTATACAACAGGTTTGTGCACGGTCATTGTAAGCTATGTGAGGAAGACTAAATTAGTAATGGGATTGCTATAAACTGGATCAAATCTGAGACAGTTGGAACTGGTTAATTTAGTCAAATAATTAAAAGCAAAGTATTGCTACTGCCTCAGTTCCCTTGGGGTATTTTATTTCTGTTTACAGAGTAAATAGTCTGACTTCAGTAGGTATTGTCTCCAGGCAGAAACCAGGCTATACTGTGCAAACAGTGAGCTGCCAAATAGTTGATATCAGAGAACCAACTGCACCAGGCATGCAGGGCACATTTGTTGGAATGTACCTGTGGAATTGGATTCCTCGTGGAGCACTTTGCACGTGGCTTGTTTAGATTGAAAGTGTGATTGCACTGCTACACAATGACTTGGCTGGTCATTTTAAGGATACATGAGATTTAGGCTTTTCTACATTTTTGTCCAAAATAGTAGGATTAGAGAAACATTAAAAACCTTTCACTTGGAAATGCTATGACAGTCCTGCCCATTCTGAAATCTTTTCCAAAGAAGAAATGTGTATTGGTAGCCTGAAAGACAGATGTTTGGTATATGGGGAGAATGCAGCCCTCTAGTCTATAGAAAGGAAAGAAATAGCCAAGAAATTCATACATCTTCACTGTTTGTTTTTTGTGGGTTTTTTTTTTTGTTTTTTTTTTTTTTTTTTTTTTTTTTAATCATACCTTGAATTAGCCTAGTTCCTTCATTCATGAGAGGGAAAAACAGAATTTGATAAAGCTGTTGATTTTCATCATGGTGGAGGTCAGCAGAACACAACCAACCCAAGGATGAGTTCAAACATTGCGTCCCTTCAAATACCCTTGGACAGTGAAAATGCACAGATATTCATGAAGGGACCCTGTTAGAAGAAAGATGACAGGGACAGTAATAAAGGATCATTTCTCAACAGTGACTGGAAGAGTTCTCAATATTTTCTTTGTTGAATTTCTTCAGAATACCGAAAAGCAAATAGAAACCCTTTTTTTTAAAGTCAGGTTTTGGGTAAATGTTTAAACAGTGAGTTTTATTTTCTTCACAGTAGGTCACCAATTCATTGTTTAAAGGGGACAATAACTAAATATTCAGCACAGAGACAGTACATGGGAGGAACACAGGCACAAATACAATAGAGACCTATGAGAAGCAGACATGAAATTTCAAGATGCCTTAAATCATCCCTTTGCAACACACGTACAGGCAAATGATCAGATTTTAGGCTGCATGTGATTGTCAGAAATTCAATAAAGCTATCAAGGTAGGAAACAGGTGAATCATAAATGAACAATCAGGAAGCAGACCTGAGCCTGAAAGGGAGAATGAATGAATGAATGAATTTCCTTTGCTATGGCAACATTTCAGGTTCAGTACTTTTCCTGTTCCAAAGGCATGGTTCATTTTATAGCTATTTCTGACAGTAGTACATCAACAGAGGTGTCCAAAGAGAGAATTTGGCACATAAAGTAACCTGATAGAGTAAATTAGTAGCATAAGACACTTTGCAATCTGAATATGAAGCAATTTTAATCTTGATTTCCAGTCTTTAAACAAGTACTTTTCTTGAAAAGTAATGTATGGCAAAAATATGCTTTCTGCAATAGTAATTTCCATTAATTTTCTTCACACATTGATTTAACCGTTGTGTGAAGAATAAGGACTGTAACTAAAATAAATATTTATAGAACTTTGCATTAAGGTTTTCTAAATTATGTGCAACATTTCATTAATAGATCCAGCAGAATTTTAATCAAATGCCATTAATCAGTCCTAGAAATACATTAATAATTGTATGGTGGTTATAATAATGCATTGCTCATAACCACCTATAGTACATATTATCAGTGATTGACATATTATCATACAGCTATAGTACATAGCAATGATTGTGACATACTCAGGAGTATTATTAAAAAGTCTTAGTTATTCATAAACTATTTGTAAATGGTATAATAAGTGACATGTGCTTAAAACTCTTTATTCCAAATGACATCATCTACTTCATGATTAGCCAAATATTGACTAATCTTCAACCCAGAACAGTCAGATCATTCAGAGTGGAAAAATTATGTAGCTTTTCTTCTTTTGGCTTTCTTTCCACAGTTTTTGTATAGTAGGATTTACTAACTGTGCCTTTCCTCTGCAGTTCTTGATATGACCACTACCATTTCTTCCAAGTTTCTCTGCTGCCTTCCTCTTCTTGTTCCTCTCCCTTATGGGTAATTTCAGACCCCAGAACCTGAAGAAAAGAAGCTGTGATGACCCTTGCCCTCTATCTCTCTAAAAATACCCAAAACAAAATGCAGAAACCCAGAATGCCCTGACATGAAGCAGCTTCAATGGTGGTTTCAATGTGGACATGAGTGTGAGGACTAAATTCATCCTGAAGTCCCTGTTGGGCAGGAGAAATGACATTTAACTGAAGTGGACTGTCTTCTGTCTGCTGGTATATCAGTAAAGGAGTCAACAGATCAATAAGAGCATCCTGAGGAAGGTAATTACTCTTTGGATCAAAGTTAAATCCTTGTCCCTGGGTGGAGGTTCTTGGTTTAGTCAGAGGAAAACATTATGGAGAAAATATTATTGAAATAGTAGCTAGTCTAGTCATACTTGTCTAAACTTAGATTTTACTAAAGCCTAATTTAAATAATTTTCTTCCTAAGTTAATTACAAAAATTTGAGCCAATCCCCAGACTTTTAGAAAAACACAGGCTTCTGATGTACACTTACCACTAGTGTCCTTTTCAGGCACAACTGCTTGGAACTGACCCTCTGTGCTGGTGATTATTGTTTTGAGCACTCAGCATAAAAGAAAAATAAATCTTTATTTAAACTTTCCATGCTCCAACTTCTAGTTGTTGTTTTAGGGTTACTCACAGTAGTATATGGTAGAGATAATTCATGCTATTAATGTATAAAATATTGTAAAATTCAAACTATGTCTTTTGACCATCCTGGCCGGGAGCAGTGTCTTATTCATATACATCTAGTTCCCGGACGCACATTAGGATAAACATTGAGATTTTAATGTAAGAATAGAAGCTTCCAGGTCGATAATCGTTGGCTTCCCCAGGTCGCCGGGCCCACCTGAAAGCGATTATCGCCCTGCCGATTGCATCTGTCGAGATGACCAACGGCGCCACCCTGATACGTGTGAATGCACGGCTTCTCCGGAGTCCACTGACAACATCGAGACACCTGGACTGGACCTTTGTCCACCTCTGCACATGGAAAGCCACAACGATGCATGTGAAGAAGCACAAGGAACATTTGGTCGTCTCTGCCTTGGGCAGAATAAACTGTATAAAACCTGGCTGCGCGAAGCCGCGAGCGTGAACTGGGGAGACTCTGACACTCGGAGGTCAGATCCAGGTTCACCCAGCGCCGATCCCGGGCTCGACGCTGACTCTTTGGCTGTGGTGGTTTTGACGACCGAACTTTGGTCTCGAGGACAAATTAATAAATCTTTGCTAAATTTTCTTAAAGGTTTGGCTCACGATTTGATCATTTATAACACTCACCTTCATGGGTGGCTTAAGCAAAGGTCCAGGAGTAGAGGAAGCATAGGCACAATCACTTTCTGATGTTGTTTTTTGCCTTGGGCAATGTCACAGACAGCTGTGAATGGCAGTGCTTAAGTGCCACAATAGAATGCATGGCCTGCTCTTGATCCACTGTATGGCACAGCTTCACCAATCCAGTTAGGGTTTAGAAGCTTCTTTTTCATAGATAAATCAAAGTCCATGCATAACTGTTCTTAATTCCTACACCTATCCCTTTAAAATGAGGAATGGACATCCTGTTTTGAAGAATGATTACAAGATAGAGATTGGGGAGAGTTTTTACCTGCTTGAGTTTCCTGTGGGGAATGATTCTCAGATTTCGGCATTTGAGAGTATGAGTATTTATTATTTCAACTGAAGGACTAGTTCTCTTCAAAAGGATGTAATATCCAGCACATGAACTCTGCAAATTCAAAGTGACAGGAAGGCAAAGTGTTCTTGGGGGCTACCTATTTACCTTGTTTTTGTTTTTTCCTGCCTGAAAGGCAACAAGACAAGCTTGTGTTAAATTGAAGAACAAGCAACTTCTATTTCCAGATCTGCTTTTAAAATAGCATGTGTTATAACCTTAATTAATTTCCTCCAGAAAATAAGAAAATTCATGTGGCAAGGGCTTGCAGGGAAGGCTCTGGAGTCCAGAAATGTTAGTAGCAGTCACAAGAAATGTTGTTACTATGACCTGCAGTTTCCAGGCTTGGCTTTGGGAGTCTTCATGTGACTGCACTCTCCACACACACCAGCAGGGAACTGTGCATCTGTCTTAATTCCTGTAGTACACTTTCTGGTATAGTGCACTTTCCCCAAAACCCCTTCAAAATATTTGCTGGCTCCTTATCTTCTTTCTTACTTTCCCTCCCTCTGTCTGTCTCCTCCTCCTTTTGCTATTAAGAATGACGTAAAAATTGTCAGAGTAGCAACTAAAAGAACATTTTTTGTCAAATTTGTAAGAGTTAGCTAAGGTGACAGATTCGGTATTCCCGCTTTAGACATCATTTAAAGTTTGTTTACTACACACGTCAGAGAAATGTGTACCAAGAAATCAGTAAGAAATGTGTTAAAATGAAAATGTAGCTTTGAGTCACTAAAAAAGAGCTTTGCTTATTGTTTTATCTGTCCATTTAAAATTCTAATTTCTTGTGAATTATCAACTTGATGCCAGTCATGGGAGTATGGAAGAACATTTTTATTAAGAATGCAATTTTTATCAAATTTTATTTACAAACATTTCAATTTTTTACTCCAATTCGATTGCTCTTTCCATATCTTTCAAAAGTAGTGTGCTGCTTAGACTGCAGGATTTCTGCTGAATTCAATGTGAGTTTTGCAACTGATGTAATGAAGAAGTCTTTCTATCTATGTTGTAAGGAACAAACCTTTATTTGAAAGGTGAATATTTTCTTTTAATGAAAAACTCTTCCTAAAAATGTTTTGAAATATAAAATCCACGAAGACTCGACTTTTGACATTCACCAATTCTCTATAAAAATGTGTGGGGTTTTTTTCAATCTTTGTTTTTAAGTTTACAACTTTGGGCTTTAAACAGGTATGTAGTGATACATCACTGTGGAAGTTATTGGGAAAAAATGTCTGGAAAAATGTAAAGATTCATTTCTATGGCAATGCATTAAATGGTAACATTGTAAGACTTAATAGTAGTAGTACCTCCAAAGATCAGAAAGGCTTATATTGGAAGCTGTGTAAACTGACATGTTTTACTTAACCTGTTTTACTTAGGGTAAATGAAACCAATTTACAGCAGTTTAAAATCGAGTTGTCTTTTCTCTCATGACACATCCCTTTATACCCATGATGTGGTGTAGAGAGGGTTTTCTTCAATTCAGGGCTGCTGCTAAAACCAAGGTGATGCTCACTTCTCCATCCCCCTCCAACTGGAAGCACAAAAGGCAAATATCATGGTTTGAGATAAGAACAATTTACTGGAAACAGCAATGAGATAAAAAAGGGACAGTAACAGCACCAATATTAATAATGAAAGTATACAAATGAAGATAATGATGCACATGCAAAAACCCTTATGCTGGACCCCACAACAATAAAAAAGTACCAGACATCTCTCCCCACCACATTTTCTCAAGTGGAAGGAAAGCCCTTCTCCTTGCAAGTGGGAGAGAGTCCCATGGTATCAAATACTTTTAGGGTCCTGGTCACACCGTCTCCTGGATATTGTAAAAAAAATTAGCGTGTCCCTGCCAAAACCGGGACAACCTCAAAGTTCCAATACTCTATCATAGTTAGATATTTATTATTAAGAGTCTTCTCTTGGTTTCAGGAAAATGGCAAAAAAGTGGCAACAGTGGGTCCAAATTTTTGTTGAAAACCGAATTATAATTATATTGCAGCAAATTTAGAATAAGATAGTTCACAAATTACAAAAATAAGAGCTGTTGGCGTAAAATCAGGGGCAAGAAAAGAATGTCTGCTATTCCCAACAGTTTCTAGTTTTATTAGAGAATCAATGTGAAATATTTCTCTCCTGGTTTTCTGTTACAGGCAGGCTGAACTGATTGTACTGTTCAAAAGGCACAAAATACCTTGAAGTTTCTGACGTATGGCTGTGTGACTGCTCTGATTCCTTTCATGGACTTAGTTGATGACCAAAATTAGCCATGAATGACAAATAAATCTCATTGTTTTATTGGGATGGGGTACACACTCTGGACTACTTAGTTCAAGATGACGCAGAGGAGAGCAAAAGCAGATAGACTGTGCCTTGTTCTGAGACACAGCTGCCCTAACTAGAGGGTTGCTCAGGTTCTCAGTAGTTTAGTTACCTCCATTAGCTTTAGGACTTGCTGAAAGACCTATTAAACCATTTTGTGCTCTGCTGTATGACTTCAGGATTAATATCTAAGGTGACATTTCTTTGGTCTTGTCAGATAGTCCAGAAGGAGCTCCATCTTTCAGACTTCTGCACCAGGCAAACCTCAAGGCAGAACTGGAGGAAATCCTGAATTGCTTTGCAAATAGGTCTGGAGATGTTATATTTATTTGGTGTAAGCCTTACGCATTTCTAGTTCAGAGAAGTCTGAGTAAAGCATAATAAGAACGGATCACAGCTTAACCTTCCTATTGGCTTTAGCCTTGGGAGGTAATTAAACACACTTTCATGGAGGCAACAGAAATGTAGTGTTTTTCACCCTGAAAGCTGACACAGCATTACGTTTATTTCTGCGCTTAGCATGCACATAAGCATTTGTGGTTTACTGATATAAAATAGGTCAAGGATTGAAGCATAATTAATTACATGCCTTTTCTATAGTGAATCCCCAAACCCCGTGGCTGAATGAATTCCATTAGATATACACACCTTTTTTTTTCAGCTTTACCCTTAGCTTTTTATCAACAGACAGTATTCAGAGTTCCTCAGATCTCTGAATTCATTATGCCCATCCACTCCATTTTCATCTGCTCTGTCCACTGAGATTTATTTTATTTATCCATTTTGTGACAGATACATAATTTGTTTTAGCTTTTTATTCCTCAAAACTAAAAACAAGTTTTGAACTACATGTTGTTGCACTTCCCCAGCAACAGTTATATCAGTGTAATAATGTCTTTATTCTCATCAAATGCAGGTGTGTAATAATTTAAAGGTGACAGTGATTTCCTTGGACATTGTCTTAAAAAAGAGAACAGCACAGCAGCATAAATGCTCTCCTTTGCAGTATCAGACTTCAGTATTCTGCTTCTCAATGTGCTCACTGCATTGCCTGAAGATTTTAGTGTGCTAGAGGTACCTAAAAATTCCCTTTGTACCTTAACCCCGACAAGAAGTTCATCTGTGCTGAGCCTGGAGCTGAGGGAGGGCAGTCCTTCCCTAAATGACAAAGCAGAAAGTCGGCTTTCACCTCCTGCAAGAAACACAGCCACCACTGTGATGTGTTGCTGCCACTTGGCAGGGAAAGCAGGGGTCAATTTATCCCTCTATTTCTCTCTAAATAGCGTCCCTTTTCTTCTGCTGCTGCCTCTGCCTCAAGGGCAGGAGTCAGGGAGCTGGTGGAGACCCCTGTTGCTCAGCCTGGTTCTTGTGCAAGGAAGGGACAGTGGGGCACAAAGACTTATTTCCTCTGCCCCCCACATAAAACTGTGTCTGCACCACACAGAACAAAAGCATCCAGCTGTCTTCCAGCTGCTCTGTGTGTAATGCCAACATCTCTATATCTGTGCCTGTATGTGCTCGTGCTTTCAGTTCCCCTCTCCTTGGGGCACTTTGCTGTGCACCCAGGAGTGCATTCATACTTGGGTTGCCCGTGTCTGGTGCTTAGTGTGGCATGTACAAAAGGCCCTTTGCACTGAATGCCTTCTGGACCTTGGTGGTTTTTTGCAGAGTTAGATGAGTGTCATGGAATTATCCCCAGTGTTCTCCCCTTCTGTTCATGAGAAATGATCAAAAAATGTTCAAAACCCAGAACTTTTTTAAAATTAATGTGAGTAATTTTTTGGAATGTTTCAAGTGGCTCCACTACTGAGTTCTCATCTGTTGTAATTTCTCCGCCTGGGCAAGAGAAAACCAATGGCCAGCCTTTGGACCAGGAGCCAATGGATTAATTTGCAAGTTTTCCAAGTATTCAGCGTTGCAAGACAAAGAGATTTTGTAATAGTGCTGGACATAATATAGGTTTTATGAACAACCTCACTTGTTAGAATTATTGCTTCCAGAACTCATCTAGAGAATTAAAAGCTCTAGTTTTCTCTGTCTAAACAAAAACCTCACTGCTGGAGAAATGATCTTATGAAACAGCTCCAAGCTCTTAGTTACTATTTTTACCACCAAATTTGCCTGCAGCTGCCAGTTTGAATTACTTCCATCTTTTCTCTGCTTAGAACAACCAAGGGAGTAGAGAAAAAAGAGGATCTTTAAACATTCTGATTCTTTAGGATGCAATAAGAATCTGTGTACCTGAAAACTCTATAGGCATAGACCCAGAATGGATAGAATAATTGATTCCAGCATTTGTCCGTGTTGGTTTCTCCCTTTTCCTCCTGTAATCAATTGGCTTATTACCATTGCTGTATAGATCTGTAGACATCTAGGAAAAAAATGCAAGTTAGTTTCCTTGTGCATTGCTGATTTTTGTAGGGTTGAAGAGTTAGCTATTTGGAAAAGCTGTCCTTATTTAAGAATTCAAACCTAGCCTCGAATTCATAAAACTAGTAGCTATGCTTTTAATGTGTCAAGTGATAAAGAAAAATATAGCACAAAATATAGCAAATGCTTGTAGTTTTGATTTATAGAGTCTGATATGTGTTGACCTCACTCTGTCTACAAAGCAAAGGAGTGTGGAGCTGTCTCCTCTTATCACTTTTATTACAGTGATCAGTCTACTGTAATTTTTATCTATTTCCTGAGATACTGACAGTCCAGTGGTCCTGGATTTTACTTTTCTGTGATCTAAAAAATTGTGTTAAAATAATTGTGGCAATTGAAAATTTGATGGTTGTATTTAAAAATAGATGTATTTTTTCCTGGAGCATGCTATCTTGTTTCTTATTGCCACCACGGAAATAAAAAAAAAAGTGATGAAATTTCAGGATTTTTACAGAAAATCTTTCTTAAGCTTGGTCATGCCATGATTAAATTTGGTTTCTACATTTTCTCAACTGTGTCACAGAAAAAGAACTGTTATATGGTTTTCTCCCATGATGCATTCACAGTAGGGATGTTCAATAACTGTGCTATTTTTTTCTCCAAATTCCAGTCATGTGACTGTGCTAAAAATAACTCTGCCTGTGACTTCTGGCTTTGTAGATTTGCTATATTTGCTGTAAATGGAAGAAGATGAGCAGGGGCTTGGAGCTGCTCAGTAGTGGTCTCTTACTGAAGCTGTGAGATGTCATATAAAGCAGCAGATATTAATTGACAGAACTAATTTGAATTAATACCGGTGTTCTTCACATTCTAATATTGTGTTCTATTTATGGACAGATAGGGAAAAGCAGTTAACTTCAGAATACTTTTAACTTCACTTCTAATTACTTCTATTTTAAAGATGTAAGTTCAGATGAAAGGTGGAATTAGTAGGCTAATCATCATGCATTTACCTTCTTTCTCTGGAGAACAGGGAAACATTTGTGGCAAAAAAACCCAGATTCTCTATCACCAAGGCAACAGATTAACCTATGCCAATAATGCAAACATGATTATGTATAAAGATTAATATTTTGTGGACTGCATGGTGGGGATTCCAATGGTTTTATTAAATAAGGTACTAAAGAAAAGAACCTGTTAATTAACCTTTAAAATGTACCAAAAGGAGGGCTATGCAGGTGAGTGCCTGGGAGCATTAATGCAAAGGGCAGAAGACACAGCAGGCAATATCCATGATGATAGAACATCACCTGGTGGGAAATAGATTTACAAACCAGTATTCTACTGCTTTGAGATAGGGACCAATTCGTTTTCACAACTTCCTGCCGGACTGACCATCCACTGAGGCTTTGCATTTCCTCCCAACTGCGTTCTTGCCACTAATTTAATGAATGCCAAGGCCAGAAGCATGTGTTAGGGTTGATCCAGAAGATAATCTGCTGTATAAAATGCTTATGGTCTACTTCAGCTGAAGTCAATGGAAGGCTATTGATTTAAGTTGAAGCAGAATCTCTTTCCTCTTTTAGAGAGGCTTTTTCTCTTTCTAGCAATTAGCTTTTCACGGGATCCTGGCTTCTAATTAATAAAATAGAGTGCTCAAATTTAATTTATGCTGTAGTGTAGGATATTTTCATGCAGTGTTGAGGAATCTTCTGGGTAAAATGTGTGTACTAAATCTCTTACAAACAGCCAATGTAATATAAAAAAGTCTTACTGTGAATTGAAATAATACTTGTGCATATTTACTTTATTTGCAACCTTTGTATTTTCATAGTGATTTCCATTCCTGGTGGAGAACATTAATTTTCAAATAAAAATCCAGTTAACATTTTACTAGAAAATACTTGTTAGTGCTGCCCAGTGTTTTATTCACAACATCAATGAGTTTTTAAATATAGTGACAACTGAGGAAATCTGTGTCTGTATGTACATAATATGCAACACACTTGATACTTTAATTTCTCTATTTATCAACATGTGCAAGACCTTATCTGTCTTTTCTCTTGCCTTACTTTACACAACAATTCTCAGAGAAAGTAACTGAGCCCTGGCAGCAAAGTGGCTTTAACTCTTGATGATAATTTATTTGCATGGAAACTTATCTGAACGAATCAACTTTTACTTCTACCACAACATTTTTTTCAAGTCTGAATTCTCCAGAGAGATAATTGAATGACAAAAGAGCACTTTGACTGTGAGGAGAGGAAACCTGAGGAAGAAGCCTGAGGTTTTAAGAAATTGTTTTAGGAAGACTCTGAAAAACTGAAGAGAGTAGGAAGAGAAGAAAAAGTTAAATGCTGGCTGGTGACATGGGGAGGATTTTTTTTACTATTGGGAAGAAAAAACAGGGGAGAGGAAGGATTCTGAATACTGCACAGCACCCTGACCCAGCTGAGACAATACCTTAGCAGGATTAAACTGTATGTGAGAAAGTACTGAGAGGGACTTCTACTGATGCCAGAAAAAATTAACTTGTCAATTTGCTATTAAGTATCCCTGAAAAAGTGAATCGTAAATCAGGAGTGTTTGTGTTCAACTGGAGGTCTGGGGAAGACAGCTGTGCTTAAAAGACATTGGCATATCTGCAGTGGATTTAGGGCCTTCTTAGATGCGTGGCATAGGAGGTGCTATTTTTACAAATTCGAAACTGAATGAGAGGCAGTAATAGGGAAGCTAGTAAAAGGGAGTATTTAAAACCTTCCCAAGAGGAAGCCAGAAAGAGATTAGATGGCAAAAATGCAAAATTGACATCTCTTAGCCTTTAATAAATTAATCCAAATTGTATTGCTTTTTTTCCCCCTGCTCTTATGAGAAATGTGTCAGAAGAATGGATGTCCAGGGTTAAAGACAAGTAAGCAAAAGTCAGTCCTCAATAAAACAAAAAAAAAAAAATATTCTTACACTGTCCAGTATGCTGCTTTTGCACCATTGAAGAAAGGTAACAAATAGACACGGGGAAGAGAAGTTATTGCCCACTTTGTAGTCTCTGGATACTGCCTTGTCCACAAAGGAATCACAACTGATTTTGATGGTAAAGATTTGTGTAAAATGTCATTACATCCATGGTGATCTCTCTGATCCCTAGAATAGAAGTTCAGTGTTTAGTTTAGTTTAGCTTATACTCTTTTAACAAAATGGGATGTTTAAATTCCCAGTCTAATTCACAGCAGTGTAAACACTGAGAACCCAGGCCCAGGAAATGCTGGAATATATTTGGTAGTTATGTTTTGACTCGTCCTGCCTGTGTTTTTAGGGTAAAATATGGGTTCTGTTGGCTTTGGTCCAAGTTATCCATTTTAGAACTCCATGTGACCTGGAATTTTTGTCTGAACCATATGCACCATGAACTAAAACTTTATTATTTCTCATCACTCTGAAGTGGGATAGATCACAAAGTCATGTTTTCTGCTACAAAGAGCTCCTTTGCTCTGCCAAAGAAAAGAACATAAAATATTCATAGAGCCTTGCAGAAGGGGACAGACATTATGATCTTCGGCCCAACAGATATTTAAATGGACATGGTAGAAGGACTATCAACCACAAAAGCAACCCAAAAATCTGGAGTCCAAAAGTAGTAAAATCTGGGGTTTTTATTTCAGTGAAAGTTAGACAGCTACATACTAGGTATGTGTTTAAATGTCTAGGAGGATGTAGGCCTGACTGATCATTGAAAGGGGAATTGAGGCAGATCAGAATTAGAAGGGACTTTCCCCAAACAGATTTGAGTTCCACAAAAATTAATATTATCACAAAGCTAGCCCCAGCCCAAGATGAAAATCCTTAAAACTTGAAGAAAAATGGCAGGAGCTGGAGTTACTAAGAAGCAGGACACAAAAATACAGTCAAGTGAAGTCAAGGCTTCGGGAAATACCACAAATTACATTCTTTTCTAACCAGTCTGCATTTCAGGTACCAAATCTACAGCCAAAATCTTCCTTTTCTGTGTGCTCTGCACAATTTCCTAATTTCTCTGAATACTCAGATTTGAGCAGTCTTTGCAGCCTCAGGCTCAGGTCACTCACATAACCCAACATTTCCTGCCAAAGAGTGAGGTTAAGCCGAAATGATTTATCAGTCTAGAGAAGAAAATTATATCTTTTTGCACAAACTGCTGGGCAAAATAATTTTATAAAATTTTCTCTATTTTTCATCCATTTTCTTTGCTGTAAGGAATATTTTATTAAAGATACAGATGGATTCACCATGGTTAAATAAGTAAAGTATTTGTCATTTAATTTTTGTCTCTTCAGCAGTTTGGCTATTAAAGCAAAATCACAAATCTTAAAGGCAAGATCAAGTAGATTTGAAACTATTATTACCGTTTCTTCAAATGGCCCATTCATTTTTTCTTCAGTGCATAGACAGCTTTTTTATAGAATCCTCTGGCACTATTTAAGACTTGTCTATGTATGTTGTGAGAGATGAGTGGACTGGTGGGTTGCATTCTGTCCCTTTTTTTTTCCCCCCAAATTTTCCCTTTTTTCCTCCAAGCACTTGAAGACCTCAGAGCAAGATCAGATTTACATTACAGCTACACAGTTCAAGTGTATGAGATGTCCTTTCTTTGACTGTTGGTGTTATAACCAAAAGGGACAATAGACCCTGTAGTCCCAGACAGGTAGGTGTGAATATCTGAGGAGTGCTGGAAACAGAAATATTTTTGTCTTCTGAACATCATCCTAGATGTTGTGTTGCACACAGGTGGATAAGAGATGAAGCTTGCTACAGGGATGTACCATCAGCAGATGAGTCAGAGAGGCAGGGAAGGTATTGACAAATTTCTCTCCCAAGCTTGCCCTAGTAATTTTGCAGTATTTTCTCTTTTTTATAAGATTTATGAAAATAATGATGATTTAAAAAAAAATTTGCCCTAAGTTTAAGTAGGTGGCAGAAACTCTCGGCTGCAACAGTTAAATATTTTTAATTTTTAAAAAAATATTTTTTAAGCTGTAGTGCATTTGAAATTTTTTTACACATTTATGTAAGAAGAGGGTGGAAAACTCAGGAGTAGAAGTGATAAAGGACATCTACCTTCATTTGCAAGTCTATAGAAGACTTCCTCTTTTTTATTTCATCAATCTAGTGGTGCAGACAGCAATAAGGCTAAAATGAGGTTAGTTCTGAGATAGATTGAATCTGTCAGTGTGCACTAAACTTTGGCTGGATTCCATAACAGCCTGAAAGTTGGTGAGCTGAGATGAAGAAGCACTTTCATTGCTATAAACTAGACATGTCAGCATGCTGACGCCTAACACCCAGGAAAAAAATAAAACAAACCCTGAGCTTTCAAGAGATACCACACCTGCTTCTAATAATAAATGACATGTTACTTCCTAGCTATTCTCTTAAACTGAGCAATGTTTATCTTCTACCTGACTCTATGATAACTTTGAAGTTTGGATTAGAAGTCTTTTTGAAAAGTAATTCCCATTCATGGTCCAGACCTTGGTAGGCAGTAAATACAACGCCGCCAACTAAAGAAACTTGTTCAGCAAATTTCATCACCAATTTGCAATACTCACAGTCCAGTTTTATCCAGCTGTGGGTACATCAGTGCTTCTGGTTGACTTTAGGTTCACAAATGTGAAGCAGGATAAAGGCACACAAAGCAGCTATACTGGAATGATCTCTACTGTGAAGTGGGCAGCTTGTTTTGTTAACAAGAGAATAGAAGTGGATTTGGTATTTGATAGCTTGAAACAAAAGCCACTGTGTCATGTCACCTTACAGTCCAGCTTTGAACAGTATATCCTGGCAAAATGCAGCACTGTTTGTGTTTTGGCATCCAAAGCGATATCTGTTCTTCCAAATGGAATATCTATCCTTAATCTAAAGTGTTTAAGAAAATCAGATTTGACTGCAAAGAGTCAGGATCAATAACAAATAAACACGTTTTCTGCTGATCAGCAGGTATTCTAATTCATCAGCATTTTCAATCATTTTATTGAGCTTTTTTCAGGTCTATCTTCACAGGCACAACATTTTATAGTGTAAAAATGCTTGGCAAATAAAAGGTAACTACAGGAAATTGCTATTAACAGCAGGTATAATAAGGCTCAGTTTGAAAAATTCTTACAACCATTATAAAGTCATGAAAGCAGGAAAACAGACATAGAGCAGATCAGTAAATTATTGAGCTAAGTCACAAAGATTGCTTCCTCTTACTTTTTCTCTGTTTTCTTTTCAAAGATTTTTGGGAGGATTTTATAAGGTTTTCTAACTGAAGCCCAGTCAGCTCTGGAAGCTGAAACTAGGGTTTAGTTTTTTAAAAAATTAATTATTTCTTTATTTATCTCTCCTTGTATTGACTCTATCAGAGCTGATTCAGAACTAGAACTTAGATACGCCAGAGAAATAAATTATAAAAAATTATATAAATAAATGTTCAATTGATGAACTTATTTATTTAAAATTGCTGTTAATGATGGCTTGGTTGTCTCCCTATTCTTTTGTCATACAATGAATATAAGTATGTTACCTGAGATCCTGCCTCTGGCTAGCTTTGTAACAATACAAAGTTAAAATAAAGGTAATCCCTCTTGAACAAATTCCTTTTCTTTTTTTGAGTTCTTCACAATGAAATAGTTTTGGTGGTGCATCTGAATAAGCAGAGTGCAACAAAATTCAAAGCAGATGTAGGAGACTGCATCCCCATTCACATCCTTATTGCTGCTCCTTTCCACATCTGATCTTAATTTGATCCTTTTGGTTTGTGAAATAGTGCAGTAAGTTTCACAAGAATCTCCACATTTTCTTTTCCTTTCCACAACTAGAAACACAGAAAGACAAAAAATAGGGTCATAACAAAAACTTTATGATCTCCAGCAAAATTTAATTCTAAAAACAGGCTAAGGGTTAGACAAAACTGAGGCTTTTCATAAAAATTCATGTACCCCATTTTCCTTCTTATCGTTTTGTGTTTTAACATGAAATAGACATAGAAGGGTATAAACACAAGGTAAAAGAAAATTTTCAAGAAATTTTTCAAAGTATTTTCAACCCTCTGTTCCACAGGGAGCAGTGTTATAGTGCTCACTGCTCAGGTCAAAGTTGACCTCATGAGAGCTCAGTCAATTCTTCTGTTTCAGTTTGTTACTTGCAGATGCTGCTAGAAGAGGTTATTGAAATGAACACTTCTTCCCAGCTATTTCAAAGAAAGAAATATCCACAACAATTATAAACACAGGTTTTGAGTCTTCTCATGGTTGATGTCATGACTCCATTTTGCAGGTAATATGAAATAGCTGATGGCTATGTTTTTGGCAAATCAGCTTTATGATACCTTATAGATGGCTACAGATCTGATGAAACCATTCTGAATAACTAGCTTGTACTTTTTATTTTTCCAAATGATTTTTGAGCAAACCAAAGAAGTTTTCAGTTCTCTCTCACTCAGTTTTAATCAAATTATATAAAGCACCTTTAAATCCGAATTCAGTAATGAAACAATGGTCACACAGGTACCTCATTTCTTTATCTGTTGGTCTTAAGAGATCTCTGTGCTCTTTACTACTTGAAATTACATTTCTCAACATCATCTGGAAAAAAATAGCTCTCTGACACCAATTAAAATGCCCCCAAATTTAATTTAACTTCAGATTTTGTTCAAACAAATTTTGGGCACATTACTTTCAAATAGGCATATCTTCAGGGTTGCATAATTGTTTTGTTTTGTTTTTCTTCTTATTTTTTTTTTTTTTTCCTAGAAGCTGTGTGAATTTTACCTTCAGATTGAATTTCATAGAGGTTCAGAGCAATAAACAGAATCTATGAAGTAACACTTCCTGTGACTCTGTGAGAGGCTGATGGAGTATTTACAGCGTTGCCTTCATTGTAATTGTGTGAGAGTCTTTTTTGTAGTCCAGGTGGGATGTTAAACTTAATTATGCCATTGGCAGCACTCCAAACTATGTCTTAAGAGATACATATATGTGAATGTATTCTTGAGCCTGTGTTTTCACTAAATCAAACATAGGTGACACAGACAAAAAAAGTTCTAATACACGATAATTCTCTGCAGCATCTCTCTTTGTGGAACTCCATGGGTGATCCAGCACTTGATTCTTGCAACCACTTGGCATAAGCCACCAGGTTTTGCCTGAGTTCAGTCTAAAGGTGCTATTTCTCATCACACTCATGTATATGTGGGGAAAGTTTAAGTTTTCCTTTCAGTTACCCTGAAATTGTTCTCACAGTTTCAGTTATAAAGGTTAGCTGTCATAGGGAAATGAAAACTTTAAAACAGCTCTGAAGTATTGTTTGGGGAAGCTGTTGAAAAAGTCAACTGAATTCTGAGTCTGCTAGTAATATTTGGGCATTTTTTAATGTTCCCTGGGATACAATGTAGGTTGGTAACATTGAGAAAATTCACAAATTCTTCTTTCAGTCCAACTGGCAGGGCTATGTTCCTGCAAGGAATAGAGGAAGCCTGTCTCTTTTCATGTGCTGATGCACACACACATGGCACACACAGATCCAGAGCCTGACGAGTTCCCATGTCCCATAATCTACATGCATTTTCCCTGGGTCAAACTTTCCAGATGTTGAACCTGTCTCTCTATTGTGCTGTATTTCCTGCTGCTGAATCTCATACATGTCAAACCATTTTGATTTGAAGAAATAACAAAACAGTTTTGTATGTGTGGCTTGGGATTTGGCAGATCCTCTAAATGAAAAACCATTTCCTGATGTATTTATTGCAGCAGCCAGAACTTATAATGTCATTATGCAAACTGAAAAACTAGTAACTAGTACCACAACCCTGTTGGATCAACTCTTTATCATGTTTTCTCTCTTCCCTCTAGAAAATATTTTGGTTTTCTTTCTGGTTTCGGTTTCTGTTTTTAGTCTAAACTTAAAACTCTTGGTGACACATTGGTTTTCTGTTACCTGTCTGTGCACTTCTAGATAGGAAGTTCCAGGGTAGGGAAATTCCTTTTTCTTCAGTGCTTTGGCAGCCGTTCAAAATTAATTGTTTTTCCACTATGAGAGGTACCATCTCCACTTGGATGTAACTGTTTTTTAGGTTGTTTTTGGTTGCTCTGATGGAATTTCCTAGACAGTGTCAGTGTCAAGCTTCAACTTCAAAATGAACTCCTGAGCTAATTCTGATGATTGAAGTAGAAATATTATATGCCATTCACAAAACAAAGGTGTGACTCTAAAGCAAAATACAAAAACGGAAACCTACTGCTTCAGGGGTTGAAAGATACACTGATGGTAAACTGGAAAGATGACAGAGAGAATTTCCAACTATTATTTTCCATCTCCTACTTGTAGAAACATACATGACTCTATATACGAGAGAAGCCTAACACTATTATCCTGAGTACAAACTTGTGAACTGCATAAGAGACTTGAGATTTTTTATCTGTTTGGAGGGGTATTAACACCACTTTATGCTTTTAAATTGTATTTCACCATAGAACTTGCACACACTTTGTTTTTCAAAAATCCTTTCCTAAGAAAGAAAGAAAAAAAACCCAAACCTCTGGGTAGAAGGAGTTGAGTTGTTCACTTAAAAGAATTGGCCATCTTGTTGACATGTTTAAATCAGGGTAATTCCATGAATTTGTAGCAGCTGGGCATCTGGCACCGAGATATGGCTAATCTCGGACCCAAGCTTTGATAGATAAGGAATTATCATCAAAGCATTTGAATCTCACATTCTTTTTTTAATTAGGAGGGATCTGCAAAAATGGGTTGGAGAAAGATGAATGGTCTTGATCTCTTTGCAACAATATCTATTTTCCTGTATTGTAGCAACTTTAAATGGACCTTTTAGATCTATTTCTTATTTGTGAGCTAGCACCTCCCTCTATTTGCAAAACAAAGTAGGGAAATGTGTTTATTCTTCCTCTGGGGGTCTCAAAAAAGGGCACAAAGATAACTGTGTTTCAAGGAGCTTACATTGCCATAAATTCAGCTGAATTTGTTTCATGCTCTTCTCATTCTACTGGCCCTCAGTTTCAAAGCCCTGTTTAATTATTTATTCAACTCATTTCCTTCTTCCTGTAGTCATGGTCTCTCTGATCCATGGAAAGAGGAGAACAACTACAGAATCAATTTATTCTGCATTTTTGAATTATGTGAATAGCTCTGAAATGGTGATGTGATTAATCAAGGAACTTAACTGTCAAATACTGGATTTATATGGCAGTAAAGTGAGAGCTTTTGTATGTTACAATACACAAACATGCAACCAGCCAAAATGCTTTGTATGTGTAAGTCTTCATGTGTATGTAGCAAAACACAAAATCAAATATTAAATCAAAAAGCTTCAGACACAATTCTCTTCTACTTTTTCCAGATGTGCTGAATTCCCACCATGGGAGGAATGGTAAAATTTTTTTCAAATTAAAATGACCTAATTGAAAGAGAGCAGCAACTGATCTACATCAGTTTTACACAGATCCACACATAAGTACACAAGAAAACAAGGTCTTCTAGCTTCTAAGAAGTACACAAACATTTTGTAATTGCTTTCAATCATTTATCTATGTTGCCTTTTGCACACAGAAAGCTAACAGTATCTTAATATTGCTATTTGCATACTTATTATATATATTTTTTTATATATGCATATATATATATTCACAGACACATATATATATGTGAATGTTCCACATCATGATAAAAAATTCTATTTTTCTGAGCAAAACAACTCCTATATCACACCTAAATAGTGTATTCAATGAAGTAATAGAATTCTTTTTTTATGTTTCTTTTGGCTTAAGGCTTACAGTTTGCAGAAGCGCACATTTTATGACACTGAATCAAGAACTGGGGCAGCTGAAGAGTGGCCACACATCTGTCTGCCACCCCTATTAAAGCTGGAGCTCATGATATTCTGAACCTGTCTAAAGTCAGCTATGAAACACTGATCCTCAAGAGCTTTAACATGATTTGATGCATGGGAGCACTAGAAGAGCCAGTGGAATGGCTTCCCATGTGAGAAGGTAAATGGGTGTGTAAGTATTGCCAGACGTAAGTTCCTTGGAATGGATACCCTTGTCTCATTTCATGGAACAGCTGATAGAATGGAGTCTAGTATGTCACTATTCCACTCACTGTTCTATACAAAATATTGCAATGTATCTCTGGCTATTGAGAAAGGCTTGGAAAATACATCTGGAAGCTGGCCATGTTGCTCATAGGGGAAAAAAGGAGTGAATAGCCATGGGAAACTGGAAGAATTAGTGAGTGAATTTTAAGTGCTTGAGAAGTTCCGGGCAGCTGATGTTTCAATAATTTTTGAGAGATTTGCTATAGTATGTGACAGCCTCTATGACACATTTTATCTTGGAGCAATGTCAGAGAAGGATGTCTTGAAAGGAAATTCAGCTGCAGTGATTAAACAAGTCATTCACTGAACGTAAAAGCAGGTACCAGGAGATTTAGAACAGTACTGAAATATACAATGAAATGGAACTTGTAAGAAGGTGAGGAATTTTACTTGTAATCTGTAAGTAAAAAGACATGAAAAATGCTGAATTAGATCCTTTCTGGCCTACTGAAATGATTAAAGGTGTTACAAATATATGGGTTGCTGCTCTAATTATTAGAAATGTTAGTTGACTAAAGAAGAAAGAGAAGTTGCATTTGTCTGGGTAAAAATCCTCTCTGAGAAAAATTTGGCAAGCTCTCATGTGAAAAGCATTAAAGAATGAAAGCTTTTTTATATTTTTAATGAAAGCATATTTTCTTCAACATCCAGATTGCCGGTGGTACAAAGGTTTTGGTAAGAAAGTTTGGAATGAAGGATTTGGTTGAATCTTATCTTTGTCTTCACAGATTTTTTTTCTTTTGTTCTCACTATTGCTACAGAAAGCTCCACATCAGCTTCTTCTCTGATTTGTTGTCTCTGGTGAAATTGCAGGAAGTTTGTCCTCTAACAACCTACTCTCACTCAATAGAGTAAGTTTTTCATTCCCTTATGCTTCCTATAACAGAATAGATAGAAGAATAGGCCTTTTTTATGCTCTTTCATCTTTTCCTATGACTGAATTTCATTAACTCCTACACTGTTAATATTACAGGTTTGTATCTAATTCATTGTTAAGTCTGTGCAATAAAACATCTCTTTAATTATTGTCTTCTACTTAGAATTAATTTCAAATTTAAGGAAATATTAAGTATTGTAATCAGCTCTTTACTAGATTTGAAATATTGCTGTCAAAATCAATTTTTCTTAAATGTTAAACTGTTCTGTAACACATCACGATTAACATTATACAAATTGTCACGACATCAGTCATTGAATCAGCTTTTATTCACGTATTTTTATGGATAGATTGACTGCGTGTGACCTTGGAAACGTCATTTGCTCTACTACAATGATCTCAAACAGGATTTGAGTTTAGGCATGAATGAGAATTTAAACCATGGTGCAGCAGCTTTGACTTAGTATAGTATGTATTAGGAGAGAGGAGATTTTTTACCTACCCAGAAAGAGGCAGAAACAGCTGTTTAGTGAGCAGTTTCCATAAACTTCTTGGTGATGCCCAGGTCAAGTCAGACAACTGCGTGATTTCTGTAAATGCTGAAGGGTCATCATAGCTTCCAGATGGTCCTTTTCTCTCAGTGTCCATTCAATCTTACCTCTCATTCCATCACGTCCCTTGCGTGCTGTCCGGTCAAATCATATATTCAGTTTTATCCCCTGTGTAGGTTAAACATGATGGATACTATTCACAGGTCAGTCTTTATTTATTGTCTGGGAAGTTCCATGTGTAAAGCAGAAGACATGATAAACATAGGGAAATGACAAATGAGCAGTCTATACTGCAATGAAAGAAAAGCACAATAGACTTTGCCATTTTGTTAGATGGTTCTGGTTAATTCTTAAATCCATCCCAGTGGCAGCCAGCAATAACAGAACTTGGTATGGCAGCCTACCTAAGCAGATAACTAAGCTGGGCTCATAGGTTGATATCCTGGTCTGAGACCTCTTTTTCAGTGAGAGTAGGACTTAATCCACATCAAATCATGTGCATTCTACTTTTCCAGCCTGAATGGGGAGGTGCTGTGTGTTCATGAGAAGCAGAGATCGCCCTGCAAGGAATGTGTTAAGAGCATGGATTCTCGGAGCTTAACCTGGTTTGGGTTTTTACCATTGCAATTTAGATTTTGGTATGATCCATTTGAAGCCAGCTGAGATTCATAGAATAATGTATATCTGGTGAGGATGTGATCCTTAAACTTTCATTGTAATAGCCAAAATATGTTCTTTTCAATTAAGTGCAAATATCTTGTAAACATGGAAACAATGTTGGTTAGAATCCTGATTATGAAAGAGGGCATTTTTCTAATTCTGTGTGGAATTATCAAGGCTTGTCTGTTGATATTTATAGGCATCTAATCAAACTATACTACTGGTCTGATTTTTTTGAAAGCTAATTTTGGGAGTAGAGGACAGGGTTGATAGCTTTATAGAACATTTCCACTTTCATCAAGAAGAAGTAAAAGGTTTTACTTGGAAAACTTTTCTGAGCTTTGATTTATTTCCGGACTGATAATACTGTAAAAACAATTATTCTGGATTTTTTCTGAGATATTTCAATAATGTCACAGTTAATTTCTAGACAAGTTTCAAGTGTATGGGGGAAAAAAATTTCAATAAAACCCGCTTTCTCATTCCTCTCCCAGATGTACCACTTTAATACTTGAATATTTGCAGGAGGTAGTCCCAGAACATGAAAAAAAATACAGCTTTCACCTGTTTTTATTCAGATTTTTTTCATGGTTCAACTACTTTTTGTTTTCATGGGGAGGACAATAAATTGTCTGTATAAAAAACCCCACACACATGATACACACAAGTGAAGTATCTGTAGGTTAGAGATTAAAAGAGCTTTTTAAAAAAGTTTTGGATGTTTTTAGACCATTCTGCATGAGCCAAAATAAGATTTTTAAAAATTTTATTTAAAAAAAAGATCTACAGGTTGCAGGATGTATCTTGCATATCATAAGACTTTTGAAATGTCATTTATCAAAGCATGTGATGGCAATATGTCATAACAAATCATATGTCTGAAGTAGGAATGTTAAATCAATAGTGAAATTGAAATGCTTATAAAAATTTGTTCATGGACAATGGAAATAAAGTTAAAAAAAACTTATTTATAATCAAAATCTAAAATACAGGACGTAAGTTTATCTTGTCTAATTTCTTATTTGCAAAATTTAACACAGACTTTATGCAGTCATACAAATCTCTATCTTTTCTTCACTTTTACTTCATGTATTTTTTGCTGTTTAGTCCTTCTGAGTTTATCAGGGCCCTACAGCTCAGTTATTTTCCTTCCTTCCTTCCTTCCTTCCTTCCTTCCTTCCTTCCTTCCTTCC